>JAZKJV010007979.1:0-222307 GCA_037367405.1 Ottelia alismoides
TATCCATCTGGTCAATCTGGCTTTGGCATCCTTCTTTGCCATGAGGTACCTGATGGCGGTATGATCAGTAAATATGGTCACCTTAGATTCAATAATGTACGATCTGAACTTATCTAGGGCGAACACTGCGGCTAACATCTCCTTCTTAGTGACGGTGTAGTTCCGCTGAGCGGCATCCAAAGTCCTACTAGCATAGTGAATAGCAAAGGGGACTCCATCCCTCCTCTGTCTCAACACGACCCTACGACAAAATTGGAGGCATCCATCATGATCTCGAATGGGAGAGACAAATCCGGCGGCAGGAGGACAGGAGCCTCAACAACTAGACTCTTGAGAGTCTAAAATGACACTAGACACTTATCATCCACAATGAACTCATTGTCTTTCATCAGCAGATCAGTCAACGGTCGGGCAATCCTGCTGAAATCATGAATGAATCATCGGTAGAAACCGAAGTGCCTCAGAAAAGACCATAACTGCTGCTAGTTGGATGGCGTAATGATATCCACCTTGGCCGAATCAACCTCCATGCCCCTTTTGGAGATGATATGGCCAAGCACCGTCCCTTGAGTCACCATGAAGTGACTCTTCTCCCATGAAAGCACCAGATGGACCTTTATGCATCGCTGGAGGACACGGTCTAGGTAGTCAAGACAATCATCAAACTCGTCGTCGTAGATCGAAAAGTCATCCATGAAGACCTCCAAGCACTCACCCACCATGTCCGAAAAGATGGACAACATGCACCTCTGGAATGTCGCCAGGGCATTACACAATCTAAAGGGCATCCGTCTGAAAGCATATGTCCTGAAGGGACATGTGAATGTGGTCTTGTCTTGGTCTTCGGGCGTAATGGCCACCTGATTATATCCGGAGTACCCGTCCAAAAAGCAGTAGTGACTCTTCCCTACTAGCTTCTCTATAATCTGATCTATAAAAGGCAGCGGGAAATGATCCTTCTTGGTGGCCTGGTTCAATCGTCTGTAGTCCACACAGACCCTCCAAGAAGTGGGTACCCGAGTAGCGATCTCCTCTCCAGACTCACTAACAACTGTGGTGATGCCCATCTTCTTGGGCACCACGTGTAGTGGACTGATCCATTTGGAGTTGGAGATGGGGTAGATAAAATCAGCGCTCCACCATTTCGAGATCTCCTTCATGATAACATCTCGAAAGTTCGGGTTCAGCCGCCACTGGAACTCACGTGACGGCTTCACGTCCTCTTCGAGATAGATATGGTCGGAGCACATGGCCGAACTTATCCCCTGGAGATCATCTACGCTCCATCCTATCGCCTTGTAGTTCTTTTCAAGAACCTCCATCAGACGGGATTCTTGCTCTCTAGTCAAATCAACTGAGATGATGACTGGGTGCATCTCATGCTCGCCCGCAAGGAACTTATACTTCAGCGATGACGGCAAGGGCCTCAGCTCTAGACAACTAGGTGCTGGCAGATCTGGCCTCTAAAATGTCTGAGTGAATGCGACCAAATCTTTATGGGAGAATGAGAACTCTCGCTGAAAATCTGTATCTGATGAAAGCTACTCTGCTGGTGTATCTCTGCTCTGACTAGAATCAGCCTCCGTCATAGGTGTAGGCTCTGGGGAAATCAGACAAGGAATCAAATCATCAAACTCTGCCCAATCTATGTCTGACTCCGAGGGATCTGAATCGGTTTCAACAGAAGAATCTACCTCGCGATCGGGAACCGGCTTTGCTGCCTCAAATGTATCCGGGACCAGGAATGTGCTCTCCAAGCGCTCCTCTGTTGGCATCTGCACATCAGAGGGATCTGAAGGTGAGAGGATGGCCTATGCAATTGGATCGGACAAAACTACCTCATTGTCTGTAATCACAGTCCTGGTGGATGTCTCGCTCTGCCTCTGTCATCTGCTCTGAATCTGAAGGCGGCTCTGAGCAAGTGGAATCTCTGGCTCAGTTTTCTTAATCGTATCTATTTGTATAATCTCACCCTCGACGCGAAAGTATACCTTCCCGCTTCATGATCGGATGCTGCCTTGGTTGTGGCCAAGAACGAGCGTCCTAAAATGATGGGGGTATCGGTCACGGACTCAGGGATCTCCATGTCCAACACAACGAAGTCCACGGGGAATTTCAGGCCCTGAATCGTGACGACAACGTCCTTCAGCAACCCCTTCAGCCTCTTGACAGATCGATCAGCAAACTGAAGGACCGTCCTGCTCTGTTGGAGAGGGCCTAACTCGAATTGGTCGAGTAAGGCTACCGGAAGTAGGTTGATCGAAGACCCGCTGTCTAATAGAGTACGGTCAAACCTCTGCTCGTGAATGTGGCATCTGACGTAAGGGGCTCCTGCATCTGGCCTCTTGGTTGGCAGACGGTTCTAAATCACGAAGCAAGTGGTGCGAGTGAGCACATGGATCTCTGACTGGAGGTTCCTCCTCTTCCTCCGAATGGTAGTCCTATCTCTAAGGGATCTCTGGAAGATAGGGATGTGCTCCAAGTTCTCCTGTAGAGTCAGTTGTATGTGAAATCGGTCCATCATCTGCTGGCTGAACTCTAACTGGTGGGACTTTTTTAGGATTTTATTTTTTGGTCCCCTTAGCCAAGCGGAGTGCTTAGGGAAAGGGGATGGCTGGGTCCTTCTCAGATGAAGGACTAGGATCGAGTCTATGCTGCTCAGGCAAAGTAGAATCCATACAATCATCATCAAGTAACACAGATGGACTCGCAAATACTAAACCCTTTCCTTTATTCATAGAAGTGTCCTAAGATACATGAACTGAAGGGAAAACAACATGAATAGAACTAGAAATGGTGGCATCAGCACCACCCTCAGCATCTAGAATCGCGGAATCAGTACCGTGCTCTAGCTCAACAACAATGGTGGCATCAGTACCACCTCCTCCAACTGGTGAAGAGACGGCCTCAGTACCGTCATCTGGATCAACATCCTTGGTGGCGTCAGCACCACCGTCATCATCATACTCATGAGCGACATCAGCACCGCTCTCCTCCTCGTCTGGTGCTCCTGATGCTGCATGGGGTCGTCGCTCAGACGAGGCACCGCTGGCTGGCATCCTACCACTCCTAAGTGTGACAAAGTCAGCATCAAACATGTACGCAGAAACATCACCAAGTATATCACTAGGAGTGGTAATCTCTGTGAATTCTACCTGCTCAGACTTCCTCTTGAGGTTGTTCGGATTGGGCTCAATCTGGGCAGGAATGGCGGCCTTCCCCTTCACAATCTCTCTCATCTCCTGTCTGAACTCGTCCATCTCCTATCGGAAAGTAGCCTGCTGATTGGAGATGAGGCGGGCTAAGTTGTCTAAGGCAGGGTTCTCGTAGGCGAGCCAATGAGAACCTAACGGGTGGCCTCGCTGGTAATGAGGTTGCTGCTGCTGGTAAGAAAGATAAGGGGGTTGCGAGTGATACTGCTGAGGCTGCTGAGGTTGCATCCAAGACTGTCCCTACTGATAGGGATGAGGACCATGCTGCTGGTAACTCTGCTATGGCTGCTGCTGGTGTGACGGGAACTGGGGTTGCTGGTGCTGCTCTCGCTGCTGGCCATACTGGCCACCCTGAACTGAAGGTTGCTGCTGGGAACTGGTACCTCCGGTCGTCCAACGGAATCCGGGATGGTCTCATCGAATCCCAGGCTGGGGTCGGTCATACCATATCCCGTTGACATCCATCAACAACACCTGCTCGTAAGTGGGTGGGGGGAGTACTGCGAGGGGTTGGTCAGGCTGATACACCCCAATCTAACTGTCCTGAGATGGTGGTGGCTGAATGTACTGTTGTTGCTACGGCTACTGATACAGCTCCGCCTGAACATGGTGAACCTGTCGATACTGGGCGGAGGGTTGAGTCATGATGCTGTTGTTGTTGCATGGATCTTCTCATGACCTAAGACGGGGCTGAGAAGCCATCTGCGCCTCCTGGAGACACATGATTCGTGTCTTTAGGTCACTCAGCGTCTGTGCCATCTGATCTATCTGTGACATGCCCTGGCACTACTTCTTCTCTATCAACTTGATCCGTTCCAGCTTCTCGCTGATGATACCCATGTCGACGGCTGTCGACTCTGCCTGTGCTGCTGCCGTTGACAAAGTAGAGGGACCGGCATCGACCCGTGCTATCCTCTGATAGGACACAGCCTGTGGCTGGGGCTTCCCCTGTGTGTAGAGGCGGGTCTGAGACATGACAGTGTAGGTCTCAGCCATCTCCTCGTAGATGGCCCAGACCTGGTCCTCATCCTTGGCTAAATACGATCCTTCACAGGATGCATTCACCAACCCCTACAGCTCTGGCGTAAACCCGCAGGAAAAGCTCTGAACAAGGTCCGGCTTCGAGATGTCATGATGCGGGCATCGTCTGTAAGATCCTTGAAGCGATCCATGCCTCGTGAAACTGCTTGTTGGGGAGCATAGAAAAGTTTCTGATCAGGGCCCTCGCAGCATTGGTCCGGTCAAGTGGATAATACTTGTTGAGATACTCGTTCAGGAGTTGTTCCCATGTTGTCACAAATCTCCCTAAATGCTTCAGCCAGTTGGCTGCTCTATCGATGAGGGAGGAGGGAAATGCTATCATCTTGATGGTGACCTCGTCCACGCTACGATCGTGGACAGTGCTACAGATCATCTCGAACTCCTGGAGATGAAGATGTGGCTCCTCGGTGGCGAGTCCTTGAAAACGAGGAAGGAGCTGAATCGTCTGTGGCGGGAACTTGAAGTCTCCCGCTATGGCCGGCAACACGATCCATCTATGTGTCAGAGTTGCACCAGGGTTGTGCAACTCTCTCATCGGGCGCGCTCCTGCTGCTTGCTGGACTAGCTGTTCTCCCTCAGGAATATCTCCTCCATCGGGTCTGCGCTGCTCTCTATCTGCTCTCATTTGCTCCATCTCCCAGCGCATATCAACCATGAAAGCTCCTTGATCACGGATCTGGCACTGTATCATCTCTAAGGAAGCTAACAGGGTGTTGTTGATCGCACCCTAGTCCAAAACATATATCTGCTCTGCTCAGGGACCGTCGGTGCGCTCTTTACTGCTGGCCATGATCTCTGCAAAGGCAAAAGACCCAAACTCAGGTACCGATAAATCAACTGGCTGCTACTCTCTCTGATCGGGCACTGGCATCTCAAAACTGGTAGTAGAAGGGTGGTCAAGGGGGAATGGGGCAGAATCAAACTTGGGTTCGGAGAGCGGGTCTCGGCTCTCGCGAACCAACCTAGGTGAGCGGGACAGAGTGCTCGAAAGCAGTGCGGCCAAAGGCTGCCTAAGGGACCTCCGACCCATCATCTCGATCTGGCGAGTAAGGCGTATGAGATATGAAAAGCAAACAGGATCAGGCAAACAATACCCCCAATTCACCAACGCACGTGGAGCTGATGACCATAAAGGTTTGGTCTTTTATCTTATCGTTTTTATTATGGTGATAAGACAGTCTATCAGAGTGATTAGCGAGTTGTTAAGAATCCAACGCCCCCAAGAGACTGTCCCGATCCCAAACTAGATCTTTCCCAGCTAGTACAAGCTGCGGACCGTTTACCGGCTACCTGATAGGCTCGCTCTGTTAAGGATATCGTGACCCTCTTTATCGGAAACCGGAGCGATCCTCACTGGAGAACGACTAGCTCAAAACCAGTAGTCTGAAAAGGGGGTCGGATATGGCTCTAGCCTAGTGTGCGTGTCACTCTCTCGTCCAATCAAACCATCCAATGAGGGAATTTCTCTCCCAATATAATTTTTTTGGTGAAGTGATTTTTAGATCAAGTTTTCTTAAACAGTCCCAATTTTATGATTTCAAATTTTTAGGTATTTTTCAAATAAAACAATCGCCTAACGAATTTTTCGATTCTCCTGGTTTTATTAAGTTCAGAAAATGGGGGGAGAAGACGAAAAAGCCGATGCGTGATGAAATCAATGATGCATGCTGAGTAAGAATGCGTACCTTTCCTCCAGCTCTCTATATGCAAAATGATCCGCGCATAATTGAAAGATAGAAAATAAACTAAGCTAAATGATGCAGCGAGGAAAATGGTCTTAACAAAAATTTCTACATGTGAAGCACAGGAGCTAACGGGTCAACGGGAGGGGTCGGGGTCTGATCTCTGATGCCAATCTGTGCCCGCCACAATGGATCCTGCCATCACTGTATACGGCCTCTAGCGACACGTGACCCCTTGAGTGACCAGGTTAGCTTTTTTATTAATTAATTAATTAAGGTCCAATTATTCGGTCTATAGGAACATGCAGTCTAATTAAGGTTGGGCCCTAATTAATTACGTCACAGAGTAAGAAATTCCTAAGATAAGGCTAAATCCTCGAGATACAAAATGAAATAAAAAGCTCATAAAAACTAAAAACCGATAAAAAAACCATGGAGAGGTCCCCCGAGCACACTGGTGCCCAGCGAAACAGACCTTGATCAATCACCACAAGGTCTGAAAGTGTGAGTCTGTCCTTGTGTTATTACAATAATAATGTGCTGGAAATAAAAACTAACTAATCTAAGCTACTCTCTCCTGCTTGCCTCTCCTACGCTCTCCTGCGACTCTATACAGAAAGGAGCTGCCTCCGATTCCCACAGTTGCATCGACTTCCCGAAGAAAGACGCCTCGATCCTCAATCCCTCGCAAGAAAAGTAAACAGAAATACGTCAAACCAACAGTTATTATAATAATGAGATAAACTAAAATGGCAAATAAATGAAAAAATAAAAAACAAATAAAATAAAATAAAAAGAAATAAAAAACAAACAAAAATAAAAGAAAAAGAAAACAAAACAAAATAAACAAAAATGGAAAAGCCACGAAAAAGTCGCGAAACAAAAATCGACTATTAAGTCGTGCTCCCCGACAACGGTGCCATTCTGGTGAGCCGGAAATCCAAGAGACTAAGGTGAGAATGTATCAATGGTCGTTGCGACCTCAACCTCTCGAGTCGGACTCAACAAGAAAACAAAGACCACCAAATCAAAATCAAGAAAATCAAACAAATAGTGGTCTCGCTATTTTATTTTACCTGGTATAGCTACCAGGGTCGAACTCAAGGAACATGGATTAGCGAAACGCCTACGAAGTAGTTAGGGCTCAAAATAAAAAGAATAATTATTTTTGGTGGATTTTTAGATTTTTAAATTTTTTTGTTTTGTGATTTTTAAAATGAAGGAAAATGTATAAAAGAGATCAAAAAGACCAATTCAAACAATTATTTAACACAACAAAAAGATTGAGAAAATTACAATAAAAATATTTTTTGATTTTATGAATATTCAGATGTTTTTGGTATTTTTCTCAGATTTTTATGATTTTTAAATATTTTTCTAAAAATGAAAGAAGGCTAAAAATTGAAGACAATGTGCAACCAGAATCTAAAGGCTATTTAAAAATAGATAAATAGCCTCTAAAATTCTAAAGACAATTTTATTATAAACTAGAAATAAAAATCTAACTAAAGAAAGTGAAATTGCATTTTTTTTAGTTTTAGTGAATTTTTAATAATTTTTATGAGTTTTTCAAGTTTTTTGATTTTTATAGTTTTTATAAATATGAGTCCAACAAAAATTGCACAGACATAAAAACACAACAAAACACATATAAAATAATTTTTTAGAATTTTTGGAGGCTTTTTAATATTTTTAGTTGGTTTTTCAAATTAGATAGTAGCAAAATAAGAGGTTTTTGATTTTTTAAAAATAGAAAATCAAAACAAAAGGGCCCAAAATTTACTGAAATTTTTACACAGTAGCAGGGGCCATGTATCCAAATTTCACAAAATTTGGGTCAAAATTGCTATTTTACTCAAGCCAATTAAAACCCTACAGCATACAGGGACTAGTTTGCAAGAAAAATAACTTTCAGGACCAAATAATAACAACCTTTAAAAAGTCCAGGACCCTTCCCGCAATTTGCCCACAAATTCTAGCACATGTCAAAACTCAGCATTCACAGGGGCATAGATGTAAATATGAAAACTATAAATTCAAACCATAACCTTCATTAATTTCACGGTAAAATATGCAAATATCATGCAAAAGCACGTGTCGATGCACGTGCACCCATACAAACAGGACCAGAATGCTAATACAGGAAATAAAAGTGGCTTACAAGCAAATTGTCCACAATGTACTATTTATTTAATAGATTAAATAAAAACATAATGAAACTGCAGGGGGTATGGTGCAAATTATCCATCCAGTGGCGTGCGGCTCACGTGGGTGGCCAGGTGATGGATGGTGAATGGTTGGAGATGTACGGCTCTAGTGCAACCACCTGGCGAATCCAACGATTGTCCTGCAGGCGCAGACGTAGGCGTACGGGAGCCGTTAGATCGGGTGTCTAACGGCATGACATGGTGGAGGCACTAGACGGTCCGGATGAAGTCTAGTGAATAGGCACGATCCGACGGCTCCGGGTGGGTCTGGATGAACTCCTCCCTGGCAAAGTTCGCCGGAGGACTGGAGGTGCTCTGAGCTGCTGATGGACGATCAGGGGGAGGGGTTCGACTCGCGACACCCCTCCGCATCTGGTGACGGTGACTAATGGAGCTCCCAACGATCAGATCTCCGGGAAGGGTGGTACGACCTGGGACGACTCCGGCGAAGGAGGTGAGATGCGAACTGGGGGGCAATTTGGCGCTTTTCGACCTGCAGATGAAAGATAATGCTCGAAGGAGTGCTTTGGCATAGGTTATTAGGTAAAAAGCAACAGGAAGCGACGGTGGGATGAGATTTGAAGTTCCGACGACGTTGGGGAGGGACTTCGATCCTAATCTCGGTGATGCAAGCCAAGTATAGGGTGATCAGAGTGCGGAAGAGAGATGAGGATGGAATGAGGTGTCTATCGGAATGGCGGGATAGCAGATGAAGCTCCGGACACTAGAGCGGAGACGACGGAGGTCCGATGAAGGGTTTGATGATGAATAGAACTACGATCGATGAGATGATTACCTGATGATCGAAGATCAATCCTAAGCTCCAGGTGGGTGTGGCGAAGTGGAAACTGGAAACGGCCGGTGAAGATGATCGGTTACTTCTTTTGCCGCTGGTGCTCAGGTTGTTGCACCAACTTTTGATGAACTTTGCATGATGATGAAGATTCCAAATGCTTTGAAATTGCTCCAGATACAAGCTAATCCTACAAAGATCAAATGTGTGTGCTCGATTCGCAAGAAATCGACCGAATGATTATAGTTTTGCAAGATCCAAATGGTTGTTTCCAGAATAAATGCTAATAGGCGTGAGAAATGACAAGAAACAAGTCGCGATTTGGTTTGAGAGTTAAAGGAATTGACAATGGATTTTGAATGTGCGTTTAAGATGAAGGGTTATGCATCCTAATGACATGTTTAACCAAGCTAATGTATGCACGGAGATCGAGAAAAAAATTCGACGAAAATGAATGAATAGATCTGTGAAAGCAGAGGTGTATTACCTCTAGTGTCTGCTTCGACGACCGGTCTTTGTCGGAGCTAAACGCGCGCAAGGCAGCGATGCAAGGGTTGACGAGCACCTTGGAACCTCCTCCGATCAACCTTCTTCCACGCGAGCCGACGAAGTGGAGATGTCGCCTCCGAGGATAGCCGGAATCGAGAGATGAAGGTTTGGGTTTGGCCACTGGAACTGGGTGTCTCAGGTGGTTAGGAAAGTTAGTTATAAAGTGCCAACTTGGGGGGTATATATAGGGAGATTTCTTGAGCTTCAAGCTTAATCTAAGGGTTGGCGATGAAGAAGGTTGTTAGGAGAATAGATCCAAGGGATTAGATCGCCTGAAAAGGTTATAAGGTGTGTGGGTAAATTGGTTGAAGAAGGCCAGTTAGAATAGATTTAGTACCGGCTTCTTGGAGAAGAAGCACCAGGTGCTGACACGTGTCAGCACCTGGTAGGCCAGATGTATAAATAGCTTATAAATTCAATAATAAATACTAAATAACATTATTTTAAATAGGTATACAAACAAGAAATGTAGATAAATAAATTATCTAATTTATAGAATAATTAGTTTTTTTAAATAATAAATATTATTCAAAATATAAATATTATATTAATAAACAAGTATAGATAAATAGGTTTTGGATTTTTAATTTAATAAATAAATAATTAAATATTAACTTTGTATTTTCCTAATTATTAGGGTAATAAATAAGGGTTTTGTGAATTTTTAGGAATTTTAATAAATTAGTTTACATATATTAATAAATATAGGTATAAGTTATCCGGTTCATTTTTATCTATAAATTAGGGATTTGGACTTTATTAAAATAATAAATAAGCTCCAAAAATTCTGAAATAAATTAGGGTGAAAAATATAATATCATGAAAATAATTAGAAATTATAAAATTAATAATATTATAAATAGTGTGGTCTATATAAAATAAATAGCCCAGAAACCCCATTGTCATTTGGTCCCAAACCCGACTTTTTGCAAACGGACTCTGAATTCAATGAAACCACCTCTATTAATTAGAGAATATTATTCTATGAACTTTAAAGGTGAGTAGATGAAATTGGAGTTCGTATGGAGAAGTTATGATGTTCGGAAGTTGGGAATTTTATAATTTAAAAGCTGGATTTCTTGGCATATATTCAAGATAATATTTTTAAGTTATTTTTATATTTTTATATACCTTTTTAGCAATAATTAGGAAAAGTGTTTGGTGAAAAATATGTACATATGAATTAATTAAAAATCAATGAAGTTTTGTATTTATTTGATAAATAGTGAACAATGTGTGAAGTGTGTCTTAATTTATTTTTATAGTTTTCTTTCCTTATCTCCACCTACTTATTGATTTGTCAACCAATCCATGCTGTCTTGGTCTCGGGAATTAGGTTATAAATATACCTTGCAATTATATTTATATTTATAAGTCATATTATACATATATACATATCTCCAATCTGCCTTATTTTCTTTTCTTTGTTATTTATTTATATGTTTTCGATGTTTAAAAGTGGATATTTATTCATGAATGAAGTTTTTATAAAAGATGGGAATTAATGTTTTTTTACATGTATTTGTTAAGGGTTTTAAGACAAAATGCGACAGAAAAGTTAATGAATCATGGATTCATCAACCCCCTATATTTAAACTTTGCTAGTCCCTTAGCAAACACTTATTTGAAAAAGTAAGTGAAAAAAAAGAAAGTTAGAATGAATTTGTTTTCCTAAACCAATTCATGAGAACAGACAAAGGACAGAACTCAATCGGGCCTGAAACAAGCATTTTGTCGGAGCCTTAACTAGGATTAGGATTTTATTCTCCACAGTCCTCAAGTTCCAGAAATCCTTATTCAAGATCACTTCATCAGCTAGTTCAGACTCAGTTATTCATATTGCAAACTCTATCATCCTTGAAGTCAATTTGTACAGTGTGTGAATTGATTTAGCTCATCCTGCTTAAAGAAACGAATAAATCGCCCATCCCGGCTATACACTTCTATGGCTTCCTCATCCAGCTACTCTTTCCTCGGGAGGGAGATATTCCCTTCTGAGGTCAGTTCGTGCTATGTCCACAATCGAGTATAGAGAGAAATTATAAGAATGAGAAAAGAAGTGGAGTGCGACCAGCGTAGACGCATCTCCGTGTGAAGCTCAACCGGTGTAGCTAATTCTCCACTAAGATGTGCATGCATTTTTGGTGAAAGCTTGGACCATTGTGGTCGTATTTGTATTTGGTGGCTTCTTCTTTGATTAGGCTTTGTAATTTGCTTGCACTGCATTCATCTTTTTGTGCCTCCATGGATATAGCATCTTTTATTCCGTCCCTTTTTTGAGGTCTTAGAAAAATTGTGTCAGCAGATCCTTCCCTCATCCGAAGCGACTATCGCAACCCCAATCTCTCCCGTCTTTAGATGTCAATGCTGCAAAGACAAGGATAGAAACACACTACCAAGATATGTTGCCCTTTGTAACTCCATGCGAGTCGAGCTAAGAGCAGAGTGCATGTGTTCAAGATTGGATCACTAGTGTAGAGTTGTACAAATGATACCAAATGGTCTACTTAACCACATATGACTTGATTTCCCAAATATGGTCTTATGGAACCCAAAGATTTTTAAGTCACAGCCTGAAGAGTCTAAATTACAGATCCTAACTAGGCTACTTACAATGAAAGTTAAAGGACATAATCAAGCTTCATCCTTTAGACTAGACTCAATCCTTAGTTTCAGAAATCAAACTTATTCTGAAAAATGCGAATGTAGATGCAACCATGTTTTTGTGAAGTATATTTTCTGAATTTTACTCATTTTTATGGATTTTAGGGCTTTTGTAATATTTATGACTTTTAGGACGTTGTATTTTTTATGGATTTTCTGATTTTTATAAACAAGTTTTTGTACATGAATTTTACAAGATAAATTTTATTTGAGTTAAATATCTAATGTATTTTACAGATTTTATCTACAAAAGATTTTACAAGGTATAAATGAGTTTTTCACATGTTTTAATAAATAGGATTTTAAATAAGTATTATACAAATTTTAAATACATATTTTAATTACAAATTTTACCTACAAGTTTTAGACATATTTTACTTATTTACAAGGATTTTATAAGTAATAAATAAATGTATAAATAAATTTTAAATTAACCCTTACCCACTTTTTATGGATTTTATAGATATAGAAAATACATAAAAGTACGAGTTATGGACAAAAGTATATATACAATATATACGCACCCGCTATACTTAGCTTGTGCTATGTCCTCATAGCGTCAAAAGAGAAAAAGGAGGACATAACTCGTGCTAAGTAAAAGTCAGTCAACCCCTCCATACTTACGATCAGGTCATCATAAGTATAACGGAAGTGCAAACACGAGGTGACTGAGTAAAAAGAATATACAACGAAGGAACAAACGAAATGAATAATACGAGATCATCAAAATCACTCGGTCCCCCCTATACTTAGGATAAGGCATCCTAAGTATAGAAAAGAGTGTAGCCAAAATCGGAGACCAGTGATTTGTGAAAAAGAAAGGATATACACAAGAATCAGAACAAAATATAAAACATAAATCAACGAACAATCGCCCCCCTATACTTAGGATATGGTATCCTAAGCATAGAAGATGAGCAAAAATGGGGGCGATTGTGGTCTACGAAGAATATACAAGTGTTGCGGATCTCCATAAATCGAATGGCTCTAAAGTCTTTGTACAGGATGAGATGTAGTGAAAGAATGATCATGAATCCTGTACAAAATAGATCACTTCAATACGGGCCAGATGATCAGTAGTCTCGACGAAGTGTTTCAGCATCTGCATGTTAACCATGAACGGCTCTGCACCAGGTGACACATCTGATATTGCTATACTTCCATTGTCGTGCATCGTTCTGACTATGTAAGGTCCTTCCCATTTGCTTTTTAATTTGCCAGGAAAAATTCTTAATCTTGCATTGAACAACTAGACCTTCTGCCCATGGACAAAGCTCTTGTGTCGAATATGTCTATCGTGCCATTTCTTCACTTTGTCCTTAAAAATGAGAGTGTTCTCGAATGCCTGATTTCGAATTTCTACCGGCTCATTCAGATGTATCATTCTCTTAGCTCCTGTTTTATGTGCGTCAAGTAAAATTTCTTGAATAGCCCATTCAGATTTGTGCATGATCTCTACGGGCAAATGGCACAGCTTTCCATAAACCAATCTAAATGGTGAAGTACCTAAGGGAGTTTTGTATGCAGTACGATATGCCCAACGAACCTGATCTAGAAGCTGCGACCAGTTCTTCCTGTCCGGTCGTACCAATTTCTGTAGAATTGATTTCACCTCTCTATTTGAAACTTCAGCCATGTCGTTCATCTAGGGGTGATAAGGAGAAGCTACTCTGTGATCAATGCCTTATTGCTTCACTAGCTTTTTGACCTCCTTATTAATGAAATGGCTACCCCCATCTGAAATAAGAATACGTGGAATTCCGAACCGTGAAATAATATGTTCCCTTAGGAACTTGCAAACTATCTTAATGTCTACGGTTTGTGCGGGTATAGCCTCCACCCATCTACTAACATAATCCACAGCGAGAAGAATGTACTCAAAGCCGCTGCTGGAAGGGAACGGTCCCATGAAATCTATGCCCCATGCGTCAAAGATCTTGCAAATAATGACGGTTCGCATCGGTATTGCATCTCTAGCACTGACTGTCCCTACTGCTCTGTGATAATCCGGGAAACTCTTCACGAATGTACAAGCATCTCTAGTAAGAGTTGGCCACCATAATCCGCTCTGAAGTATCTTCTGCGATGTCCTCTTCCCTGAGTGATGTCCTCCTACTTCTAAAGAATGGCACAAAGTGAGGACACTATTGTATTCTTCCTGAGGAATACAATGCCTATAAACACAATCCGGTCCTTCACGAAAAAGACTCGGATCCTCCCAATGGTAGTATCGTGCCTTAGAAACTAGTCTATCAACTCGATTATTTTGCCAACCTTGAGGACTTTTCTGTGTGACCAGAAAATTAACGATTTTTGCATACCATGGAAGTTCGGTAACTTCAAAGATGTTCTCGTCAGGAAATCTCTCTGCAATCTCTGGCGTGTACTCATCCGAAGGCTGTTCTGTCTGTAATCGGGAGAGGTGATCAGCTACCACATTCTTTACCACAGGTTTATGTTTAATGTCCAAATCGAATTCCTGAAGTAATAGAATCCATCTAAGAAGGCATGCCTTAGCATCCTTCTTTTCCATCAGAAACCGGATAGCTGAATGATATGTGTAGATTGTGATTTTAGAGCCAAGAAGATAAGATCTGAATTTATATAAAGCGAACACTATTGCCAACATTTCCTTTTCGGTCACTGTTGAGCATCATCTAAAGTTCTGCTGGCATAGTGGATCGCAACAGGAAGTCCATTCCTCCTCTTTCCTAGTACAACCCTGACTGCAAAATCTGAAGCATCTGTCATGATCTCGAAGGGTAGAGACCAATCAGGCAGCTGTAGGACATGAGCACTAATAATCTTTTCTTTCAATGTGAGGAAGGCATTAATACATTTATCATCTAACAAGAACTCGATGTCTTTGCCTCATAATTCAGTTAACGGTCGGGCAATCTTGGAGAAGTCTTGGATAAACTGTCGGCAAAAGCCGACATGCCCCAGAAATGACTGTAACTGTTTGATGTTGGATGGCGGTTCGAGGCGCTTGATGACATCCACCTTGGCAGGATCAACCTCCATACCTCGTTGGGAGATGACATGCCCCAACACGATCCCGTCTGTAACCATAAAATGGCTCTTTTCCCAAGACAAAACGAGATCAACCTCACAACACTTTTGATAAACCCGGTCTAGGTGCGCTAAACAATCGTCAAAGGACTCACCATAGACCGAAAATTCATCCATAAAGACCTCTAGAAAATCACCGACCATGTCCGCAAAAATAGCAAGCATACACCTCTGGAAAGTAGTAAGAGCGTTGCACAATCCAAAGGGCATCCGTCTAAAGGCATACGTGCCGAACGGACCTGTGAAGGTGGTTTTCTCCTGATCTTCTGGAGCAATTGTTACCTGGTTGTATCCGGAGTAACCGTCAAGGAAACAGAAGTACTCCTTCCCTGTCAATTGTTCTATGACCTGGTCTATAAAAGGCAAAAGGAAGTGGTCCTTCTTCGTCGTGGCGTTCAATTTTCTGTAATCAACGCATACCCGCCATGACGTAGTTACTCTCTTTGGAATCTCCTCTCCACTCTCATTCTTAATCATTTGAATTCCCAACTTCTTCAGGACAACATGTAATGGGCTGACCCATTCAGAGTTGGAGATGGGATAAATGAAACCTGCATCGCACCATTTCGTAATCTCTTTCTTGACAACTTCTCGTAAAACCGGATTCAGACTACGCTGAAACTCTCTGGAGGGTTTGTTGTCATGATCGAGATATATATGATGAGAACACAAAGCAGGATTAATCCAGCAGAGATCGGATACAGTCCACCCAACAGCCTTGCGGTTTCTTTCTAGAATCTCCATCAAATGAGATTCTTGTTCGTCGGTCAAAGATGAACTAATAATGATCGGAAACTGTCGATGTGGACATGCAAAGAAGGCATACTTCATATTTGGTGGCAAGGTCTTTAGTTCTGGTAAGGTAGATTCTGGCTCTGCTAAAACCTCATCCATATGTGTATTGGGATCTGTATCGGTTGTGGATTTGTCTGCGATTTGGTTATCCACCATCTCAATGTGCTTTAGAGTCAGACTACAGAAGATGTTCAAAACATCATTCGACTCGCTACTATGCTCATTCTCTGACTAATCAGAGGAAAACAACTCAGCTAAATGAAATTCTGTCTCTAGATCATCTGAAGTGGAGGAATTGTGTAAAGTCTCTGAATCTGAAAGGTCTGCAATAAACTCCTCAGAAGTCTGATCCCTTTGCTTCTCATCATCCAGACTAAAATATAAAGTACCTTCTGAAGAATCGTCCACTATAGTCTCAGACCCGTCCTCTGTTAAACACTCTTAGGTCTCTACTTGATATCTTTCGAGGTCGTCAAGACAGACCTCATCTATGTAATCGCGGGTGGCTAAAGAACTCAAGAAATCAGAAGATGCATCACTAGATGTGTTGGAATCTCTCGTCATCTCTATTTGTACCTTCTCGCCCTCGGCACGAAAAGATACCTTCCCTGTATCATAATCGAAGAGAGCCTTTGCGGTTTCTAAAACAGGCCTCCCGAGAATAATCGGGGTAAGGTGTAACTGTGTAGGGCAATCCATGTCTAGGACAGTAAAGTCCACTGGGAATTGCAGACCCTGCACGGTTACGATAACGTTCCTTAGTATCCCCTTAGGTCTCTTTATGGATCTATCAGCAAACTGAAGGAGTGTGCAGGATTTGTAAAGAGGACCTAACTCGAGCTTGTCGAGTAAGGAAGATGGTATCAGATTGATCGAGGAACCGTTATCTAAGAGAGTGCGATCGAATTCGGCATTTGCGATCTCGCATCTGACATAATGTGCATCCGAGTCCTTCTTCTTCTTCGGTAACTTATTCTGAATAGCACAAGATGTGGCCTTGGTCAAAACATGTTTCTCTGTACGTGTTCTCTTTTTCCTACGCGTAGTGCATCGGTTTTTCAATTGATTCTTAAGCGTAGGAAAATGATCTAAGGCATCATGAAGCGGGATCTTCAAAAAGATGTGATCTTTTAATAACGTTTCTGTCTCTGGATTCACAACATTCTTTTTGTTATTTTTCTTTCCTTTCCTGAACAAAGCATCGAGAAAAGGGAAAATGTTAGGAGTGAGAAAATCAGACTTTTTATTGATATCGAAATCAGCATGTACACCAAGAGTTTCAGAATTATGTACAAAACTCTCTAAAACAGGGGATGACATATTTTTGCTGGGAGTATCTGCATGGTCTGGCGTGATATCATCGCCTGAATCGTCTGTGTCCATGTCAACTATTTCGGCATCGCTCCCTTCTCTTTGATAGTTCTCATTAAGATGCTGGTTCTCCTCCTCAACATCAGAATCAGGCTACTCATGGATTTGCTCCTACTCCTCATCAAATGCCCTCTCCTCTACTCCAGCAGGTGCTCGTGGTGATCTACCACTACTAAGACGAATGAAGTTAGATAAAAATTCAGGAAACAAGATCATACCTGTAGTGTTGTCTACCTGATCTGGATACCTCCTCTTGTTGTTCGGATTTATCTGAGGCTGGGCTGGGAGAGTGGTCTCCGATGCGGTTAACTCGTCCAGACGACGGTTAACTTGCTCCATCTCTGTCTTATGCGCAATCTGGAGTGTGCTCAGCATATCCATGATTTGATTTAGTGCATGGGCCTGTGAAGACATTTCAGATTCGGTGTGGTGGCCTTGGCTCTCTATTCTCTCCTGCCTTGGCGTGTAATGCCGTGAGGTGGAAGGTTGAGAGGATCTCTATGGTGTAAAGGAAGACTGCAGCTGCTGCTAATAATGATGTGAATGTGAATAGTGAGCAGGATACTGGTAAGAATGCGGTCTCTGATAGGCATGCTGGTGAGACTGCTGCTGCGTGAAATTGTGTCGGTGCTGGAAGTGCGGACATCCATGCTGCGGTTGCGGTTGGCTATACTGCAGCTGTTGATGATGAGGAACACTCGGATGCTGAATCGGAGTAAACCAAATCCCGTTGATCTCCATAGTGGCTTAAGGCTCAACATCCATGTCTGCAGCACTGGTGATCTGGCCGGGATTGGCATGAGACTGATCCTCATGCCAATCAATCTGCGGAGTCTCTAGCTCGCTCTATACGTAGTGAATCTGATGAGTGGGTGGAGCGATTAAAGTCTTCCATGCAGGTTGTGCGGTCGAAGAAGATTGAGCCTGCTAAAACTGAAGTTGGAGCTCTGTAACCTTCTTCGTAAGACCACTCAGCTGCTGAGGCAGAGATGAGAGTTTCTCTAACTCTCGCAGCGGCTGTAAGTCCTGAACTTGCTTTTGAATCACATCCACAAACGTTAATTTTTCGCTAATGAAGCCCATGTTGGTGTTGGATTCAGATTCCGAGATATTAGCCACCTTATGATGTTCTCGGTGATGTGGTGGCTGAGGGGCTTTCTGGAATGACCGAGTAGAATCGACGACTCTCGAGTTTTCTGCCATCCCTTCGAAGACGGCCCAGACTGACTCAGCATCCTTGTTCAAATAGCTACTGCCACATGCGGCACTCACTAACCCCTAGATGTCCGGTTGGAGTTCTCCGAAATAATTCTGTACGAGCACCTTCATTGGTATCTCATGATGCGGGCATCTCTCAGTAAGATTTTTGAATCTATCCCATGCCTCTTGGAAAGATTCATTCGGAAGCGCGTGAAATTGGAGATCTGACTCCTCATCATGTTCATCCTCCCCAGAGGAAAATACTTACGTAGGAATGTGGACTTCAGATCGTCCCATGTAGAAATTTCCCTTCCCAGGTGACTCACCCAGTAAAGTGCCTTATCGGCTAAGGTGAAGGAAAAGGCTTTGAGGCGAACAGCCTCCTGCGTAACGCCTCGATAACTAGCCGTACCATAGATCATCTTGAATTGCTTTAGAAAGGTAAACAACTCCTCTGTAGCATTCCTGTAGAACTTGGGAAGCAATCAAATGAAGGACGGACTTAATTCGTATGGCCCTTGATTCGGTGGTAGCCGAATCCAATGATGGAGCGTTCTCGTGCCCGGGTCATACTCTTCCCGTAAACTAGCGGGAACCACTACAGGCGGTAAATGGTTTTTGGCCCCTGCTCGCAGCATGGCTATCTCAGCCCGCAACTCGTTCTGAGTTCTAAATTGTTCTCGAATCTGGATATCCATCTGTTAGAGAGTGTCGAGAATCCCTATCGTAATATCTGCGGCTGAATCTGGTCTTCCCTCATGATGTTCCTCAGCTGGTGGCCTCTCGTCTGCGGGTCCTTCACCGCGAGCCTTCTGCTTTAAATCTTCTGGAAAAGAAAAGCTCTCGTAAGAACTCAACGAAAACTCGGCTGGAGATCTCGATGATGTATTGAGATAAGAGTCTGCCTCAATAGTCTGGTCGGGAGGCAAGGGAGTCTGGGTCTGACTCTCCTCGAGATTATATGGGACCAACTCGGGAAGAGGGTCATCCCAAGCTTGTGAAGATGTACGAATGGCGGTGGACGATCGAAAGATCACGGAGTCTGAGCAGAAAAGCCGTCGAGACGTCATCTTCGATATCAAGAGAATGATCGGGAGAGCACGATTCGTGATTTAAGAGAGAGGGAAAATGCGTAAAGCTGCGGTAACTCACGCCCCGCAAGCAAATACAAAGCAAACCCTGTTTTCACCAACACAACCCAATGATGACCGTAAGAGTTCGATCTTTTATCTTATCGATTTTAGGGTTGTAATTAGCAAACAAGTATAATCGATTAACGTAAGCTGATGCGAGCTGATAGGTGCCCGATATTTTCCCCGAAACACTGGCCTGAGTCTCTACAGAAAAACCACTTGCTCTCAGCCAATATGGGAGTAAGTACGAACCGTTTCCGGCTACCCGTGTTACTTGAGGACGGAGCCTTACGCAGTATCCTCTAAACCTCCCACTGTGCTAAGTAAACTCGGACCATTTCTGGCTACCCGAGCGTACCCATTGAGAAGCAGTGATTAGGTGCATAGACTAAGTTTTCATGAGAAATACGGGTTTGTGGCTCTAACCTTACGGGTCGTCTCTCACTCGCGCGCTCTGAGAAAATGTGCGGGGATTACTCTCCCAAATCAGATGAATCTTTACATTTTTTAGATCAGATATGTTAGCAGTCCCAATTTTATTTTTGGGTTTTTTATTTTTTTGGATTTTTTCAAGCAAACGTCTATTTTTTATTTTCTTTTTATAAAAATCTCAAAATCATGCACCTAGATTGCAAGTCCTAATACTAACTACGTAAGCACAATCAGATAGAATAAAATAAAACCCCTAAACAAGCATCTATCGAAAAAGCCACGAAAAAACCGTCGATGCGAGAAAACTGTGGTGGGTGCCTTGATCCCCCGAATACACGATACTCGGCGAATCATACCCCTAAAAAAATGTGGGGGGGAGTACAAGTCGGATGTCCTTAGTGGACCCCTTCTACTAGAGTTCAATACAACTTTCTCTCTCCTTTCTCTCTCTTTTACACAATTACACTAATTAATTTTTGCCCTCTGCAGCCGACTCGTAAAGAAAGAATCAGCCTCTGCTCTTTCAACTGACTCGGCTTCCTAAGAATCGGTTGATCCTGCAGGTCCTACAAAAATTAGTTAGCAGCTAAAGAAGATCGAGAAACGATTCGAGAAAAGCCGTAAGAAAAACTGAGTAAAAGATACGAAAAAACAATAAGAAGAGAGAAAATAAGATCGCAAAGTATGTAAAAAAAATCAAAATACACTAACGCCTCCCCGGCAACGGCGCTATTTTGATGCGAGCAAAAGATCAAATTGCGGTTTTAAGTGTTTGGGTTGTCGGTGTAGAAAACCGCAAAGAGATCCTAGTCGATCAAACAAAGATCGGTTTTTAGAAAAAACCTTACACTATTTATTTAGCCAGGTAAGTGTGCCTGGTTCGAATACAAGGAGGCAGAATAGGGTACTTTGATTTTTTTATGTGAAAATATATTTTTGTGATTATTTTATCTCTTCTTAAAGCGATCGAGGAGACACGACAATTTTTTATGGAATTTTTTATTTTAAATTTTTATTTGATTTTATATTTTTCCCATTTTTATTTATTTTTCAAAGTGATATTTTCAAACAATTTACCTACAATATAATATGTGAAGAATATATGAAGTATAGATGATATTATATAGTAAGTAAAAAGGACGAGCAACGGGCTCGAACAACACTCAAAATCAAATCAAAATGGAGTCAATTTGTGACAAATTGAAAACACATCAAAAATACACAAAAATTACTAAAAAATCTTGCAAGGGTAGTGGTGTAACTACCCTAAGAAAAACTATGAAAAATTAGGTTAAAAATGCGTCCAAATGTTAATTTCTGTAGTTTGGTCCTCTAGTAGGGACTAAATCGTAAAGAAAATATGAGTTTACATTTAGGTCCCCGCATGAGGACCTAAATGTAAATTCTGGAAAGCTCTGAAGCGGTCTGGAAGGCTGGAAGTCTTCAGGGCTTTTTATGCAAAATTTCTACTACTTCGTCTTTAACGGCCAGGATTAGAACGTGCAGCACGATCCTAGCCGTCCAACGCAGCCACGTGTCAACAGACTGTACTTCAGGCGTTCTTGGTTGTTCTTGAGCCGTTGACGCAGGTGGCGATGGACGCTCCTTCTCTGATTTTTCACAGGCGGTGGTTGCGTAGCTTGGGCCTCCGACGGGGCCAGAGGATTAGCTCCTCCAACCCTCGAGCTCGCCCGCAATGGACGACGGTCAGAGCTGGCTGAGAGCAACTGGAAACGGCCGGTGAAGATGATCGGTTACTTCTTTTGCCATTGGTGCTTAGGTTGTTGCACCAACTTTGAATGAACTTTTCATGATGATGAAGATTCCAAATGCTTTGAAATCGCTTCAAATACAAGCTAATCCTGCAAAGATCATATGCATGTGCTTGATTCGCAAGAAATCGGCCGAATGATTATAGTTTTGCAAGATCCAAATGGTTGTTTCCAGAATAAATGCTAATAGGCGTGAGAAATGACAAGAAACAAGTCGCGATTTGTTTGAGAGTGAAAGGAATTGACAATGGATTTCGAATGCGCATTTAAGATGAAGGGTTAAGCATCTTAATGATGTGCTTAACCAAGCTAATGTATGCATGGAGATCGAGAAAAAAATTCGACGAAAATGGATGAATAGATCTGTGAAAGCAGAGGTGTATTACCTCTAGTGTCTGCTTCGACGACCGATCTTTACCGGAGCTGAACGCGCGCAAGGCGGCGCTTGTAAGAGCTGACGAGCACCTTGGAACCTCCTCCGATCAACCTTCTTCCACACGAGCTGACGAAGTGGAGTTGTCGCCTCCTAGGATAGCCGGAATCGAGAGATGAAGGTTGGGGTTCAGCCACTGGAACTGGGTGTCTCAGGTGGGTAGGAAAGTTAGTTATAAATCGCCAACTTTGGGGATATATATAGGGAGATTTCTTGAGCTTCATGCTTAATCTAAGGGTTGGAGATGAAGAAGATTGTTAGGAGAATAGATCCAAGGGATCAGATCGCCTGAAAAGGTTATAATGTGCACGGGGAAATTGGTTGAAGAAGGCCATTTAGCACAGATTCAGTACCGGCTTCTTGGAGAAGAAGCACCCGGTGCTGACACGTGTCAGCACCTCGTAGGCCAGATGTATAAATAGCTTATAAATTCAATAATAAATATTAAATAACGTTATTTTAAATAGGTATAAAAACAAAAAATGCAGATAATTAAATTATCTAATTTATAGAATAATTAGTTTTTATAAATAATAAATACTATTCGAAATATAAATATTATATTAATAAATAAGTATAGATAAATAGGTTTTGGATTTTTAATTTAATAAATAAATCATTAAAAATTAATTTTGTATTTTCTTAATTATTAGGGTAATAAATAAGGCTTTGTGTGAATTTTTAGAGATTTTAATAAATTAGTTTACAAATGTTAATAAATATAGGTATAAGTTATCCAGTTCATTTTTATCTATAAATTAGGGATTTGGACTTTATTAAAATAATAAATAAACTCCAAAAATTCTAAAATAAATTAGGATGAAAATATAATATCATAAAAATAATTAAAAATTATAAAATTAATAAAATTATAAATAATGCGGTCTATATAAAATAAATAGCCCAGAAACCCCGTTGTCATTTGGTCCCAAAACCCACTTTTTGCAAACGGACTCCGAATTAAATGAAACCACCTCTATTAATTAGAGAATATTATTTTATGAACTTTAAAGGTGAGTAGATGAAATTGGAGTTCGTATGAAGAAGTTATGATGTTCGGAAGTTGAGAATTTGACAATTTAAAAGCTGGATTTCTTGGCATATATTCAGGATAATATTTTTAATTTATTTTTACATTTTTATATACATTTTTAGCAATAATTAAGAAAAGATGAGCTCCCCAACGAGGAGAAACCTTCCGGCGTCACCTAAACTATATATTTGGCGGGGCGGCTTTTTTCACAATAAGACCTGGACGATTATCCCTACCCTTGAGGTCTCCCCGAGTTTATGTCCATCCCTGGTCGGAGTTTCCTTTTGATCTCTCCCTTGTAGCCTTCCCCCAAATTCGCGCAATTGTCCTAGGCCTGTCGAGTCTTTTGAACTCGCTTCTTCGACTAGGAGTGGGAAAGACGGCTTCGGGGCTTGCGGGTATCCGGGCACCCGAAAAGCCTTTATCATTTTTTTCCAGTTCTACATACCTCCTCCTTGCTGAGGCTCCGAGGCTGTTGGAAGATGAGGCACCATCTATCGTCTCTGCTGTCTTTCCGTGATTCCTAGCTCTCTTTCTCGAAGGCATAGCCCTCCGTCTGATAGACCTCGAAGTCTCTGGAGAGGGATAGGGTGCGCCCCTCACGACTTTTTTTGTTTTGGCCTTCCTTCTCGCGCAGACGATGTGGAGTGAAGATGCAAGAAGCTAGGCCATGGAGTCTTTGAAAGGACGGAAAAAGCTGAAGAACAAGGAAATGCCCTGGATATATAGTGTGAGTCCGGCTAAGAAGGTTAGTTATCGCGTTGCGAGGTAGAATCTGAGTCCGTCTGTCTGACCTGAGTCTTAGGTAGAGGACGAAGGCGAAGGACAGCTACCTCTCTCTGATTGCTGGGATATTCGAACTCCGACTAGCGCTTGAGCTCGACGTCCCGGTTGACTGGCCTCAGTCCTCCGCCGACTAGAGAAATTGCAAATTCTTCCCTTTCGCTGTGGAGCTCTTGGGCCTCATCATAGGAAGGTGATGAGTCCGTGACCTTCCTA
Organism: Ottelia alismoides; assembly: GCA_037367405.1. NCBI lineage: Eukaryota > Viridiplantae > Streptophyta > Magnoliopsida > Alismatales > Hydrocharitaceae > Ottelia > Ottelia alismoides. The sequence goes on from JAZKJV010007979.1 coordinate 24,389, forward strand.
ACCAAAGAGCAAGTCCCTTTTTCAGTCTAATGCCAGATGGTATTAAGGGGATCAAGTCAGTAGAAAATGCCGGAAGAGTACAACCGGACGATCTAAGGACTGCCTGTCTCCTGCCTGGGTGCTGACTAGGCTGATGTGGTGAGAGGACGATCTCGCACTATCCCTTGTATTCTCTTCAGCTCTACAGCAAAAGCCCCCGAAGCTTCTTTAAGACCCCAAGGCGCAGGAGTGCATATCATGGGGAGTGGCCCCTTAATTGGTAAGAGTCTGATGTCGAAATTGGAGAAGACATTGATTTGACTGAGGGGAATGAGGCCGTGAACCTGATGGGGATCTTGTACTCGCGATAGATGTTCGAGGTTCGCGTCTGGGGTTCTTCCGGCCTAATAGAAAGTGATGTTCCTTTTTTCGGAAGTTCAAGAAGAAGCAGCTATTGACTCAGCCAAATAAAAACATCTCCCCGAGAAAGTCAAGGAAATCTCATCCCTTCTTCTTTATGGGAATGCTACTTCGAGAAATGCTGCTAAAGGAGAAAGTCGAGATTTAGCGAGAGAAAGTCCTTGCGCGTCACTATAGGGGCCGGGTCCAGTACCTATGTTTGGCTGATGCTGGTTTGGATTCGTAGAATCAAAGGCGAAACTCCCAGGCCTATGCCCCGAACCTGAAACTTGTCCCTCTCGGGCAAGTCTGCTGGGATCTCCCACTGAGGGTTATATTTTGAATCAGAAAGGAAACAGGAGAAAGTGGAGGGCCTACCCGGATGTTCCCAAGCAAGCACTCAATTTCATCTCTGCCTTTTCCGACTTTGCTGGTGGGTCTTGTCGCAGCAGCTTTCTGCTCCTTCAGCTTCGCTTGACCTCTTCCACTAGATCAACCACTGGAGCTTGTCCTGCTTCTGGCGCTGAATAAGAAAAGTCAGTTGACGTGCTTATCTGATCTTAGTCTAAAGCCGTCGGGAAGTCCTAGCTAAAAAAGCATCTCCTCTTCCGTGATTCAGCTCCCTGGGAGCCTCAGCAATGACGCTAGAAGCTTGTGCCGGGTTGGAATTAGGGACTTCGTCGAACTCATTCCTTTCGGGATGAGATCATCGGTCATCTACCGCTTCTTCTCTTTCCCTTTCCTCCGCCCTCATTATAGGGCCTATCCGCTCTCACTTACATTCACACATACTAGCACCCTATAAGCCTTTTTGAAAGTTCTTCCTCAACAGCTAGAAATTGGATATCAAATCAAAGCCTATTATACCTATTCTTGCATCTGACTCTTGTCTACCCGCTAGTATTGAAAGCAGGAGCAGATTCAAAATCTTAGTACTATTTCCTCGCTAGTGCGCTCCCAGGTGGGCTAGCGTCTATGAACTACTGAGGGTCTGAGATGCGGGGGGAAGGACTCGCTCACGTCTAATCCTGTTCGCTCCCCATGCTTTCGCACCTCAGCGTCGGTAGGGACCCAGAGAGCAGCCTTCGCTTTTGGCCTTCCTTCGTGGATCTAATGATCCATAGATAAGACAAGGTGCGTCATTAGAGGGGTTGAAGGGAATGAACAGAGCTAATTCCAGCCGCTCCTTCGCTGCTGTAGTTTCACACCAGCTTCAAAATCTCTAGTAGAGAGGCAATCCATCCTCTCTTTAACTAACAATACTATAAGATAAGTCAGATCAGTTGAGCCTTCGTCCAATCCAGCTGTTTGTTACTTACAGTCAGTATGAATGGATGATCGGTGAGTACCGGGTGTGGGCACCTTGTGGCTGACTATAGAGGAAGGGAATTATGGAACTTAATAGGAGCTCGACCTTATTAAGTTCAAGGTGCATAGCGAGGACGCAGGAGGTGACTCAGTTAAGTCTGGGCACTAACTATGATGTGGCGTGGTCGTCGAAAGCTGAGTCTGATAAAGGGATTCCTTTTCTTCATAATCCGATAAGAGGAAATTCGGCGAATAGAATGGCCAAATCCCTTTCATGAAAAAGACCAGTTCGGTAAATCCTTCCCCATGAATGCAGGTAGGTCAAAGTTGTACCCCATAACATAATTGGCAGATGCAAGATTTTAGAAACTCTATAAGCGATTGTTCATACCGAGCTCTTTGAATGAGATCTCAATTCCAGCCACTAAGCCTTCCCATTTTGACTTTGTATTCTCTTCTAATAACCTCAGAGAGACTTGATATATACCTCATATATACTCATCTTTCTTACTCAAACTAGCCCCCTATAATGCTATTTGGAAAGGGGCTATCGCGTTCTCCGAACCAGGTTAACCTCTCAAATGACGTATGTGAGTTGTCGGGTAAGAACATGTATACTAACCCCTCGACCCAGACTTGCGAGATGGAGATTGGAATTCGACTTGAACCAGAAAAAAGAAAGACGCTACAGAGAAGAGGCCCGCCAGGCTTCGAAACTATATAATAATTGGCCTAATATACAAGAGTTTCTATATATAAGTTCTTTAACAGGCTATTATAATATTCTTCAAACTACATAATATTATTCAAACGTCGGATATAATTTAGAGGTGCTTTATATTGTTTTAATAGTAGTAATATATTTAATAAAGATATCAAAATCAGACTAAAATCAAATAATCGCGATATGAAATGAAATACCTACTAAGATATGCTAGATTGAGCCGCCTTTTATATTAGTAGTTAGTAGTTGTTTTTTAAGAGGTCAAAATATCTATATAAAAATGTTAGTGTCTTTTGAGGAGAATGCTTGCATGTTAGCCTTGCTTGTCTTATATATTAGGATGGTATTTGCTGCATAACTGCCTGGAAAGCCTGTCGGGTTGCTTGCTCGCTTCCAAAGCCCTAAGCGAGAGGATAGGTCCCATCCAACGGCAGGATTTCCGCCACGTATGTATGTTGTTCCTGTCCTGAACAAACGACTAGATAGAGAGAATAGCACGCGGCGAACTCCTGAACTCAGTCAGCTAGTCCCCCACAGCTTTTTCGCCTGAGGGATGAATGTAGACCCATCGGGCAGGGATAATCATTCCGGTCCTGGGAGAGGTGGCGACACCAGCCTGACCTGAGGGAAGTCGCCCTGAGTCAGACAAGAAATTCATCCTCATTTTCGAATGACCAATCCCTCTAATCCATTCTATTTAATGTCCTTTTCAGGAGCTAGAGGAAATGCATCTCAGGTACACCAATTAGTAGGAATGAGGATTTTACGAAGATGGGGAATTGACCTACTTTTTCCCCCGGCCTGACAGACGCATGACAAAATCCGCCCTACCCCGTCTCCCATGACGAGAACCACAATTGCCGATTATCTATAAACTTGAGAACTTCGGGAAAGGATTTTTCACTGGGTCGCTTTGCGAGAGTAGTTCATCTCGAGGGAAGCAAGCTGTGGGTTGGGGGTTTGGAAGGGGGATCAATCTTTTCTCGTAGTTTTTGGCACTGACTTCTTTCTTATTAGATAATCTACATAGAGGAAGAACTTGCCAGAGTGTGAAAAGTATGAGTTGCTAGATATATATACGTGGGGGGTAGAACTGGTACCAGGTGAATTGCATTATTGTCCTATCGATCGGACTGACCGTGCGAAGAGATGGAGTGAGAAGAATTCACTGACTGACCCTAGTCTACTGTTGCTGACGAATGCTACAGGTGAGTGGCAAAGCGAAGGGTCGAACTCGGTTGTTTGTTGACTACAAAATAGGGGGACGTAGTCGGGAAGGCAGGGAATAGGCGCATTCCAGGTCCCATCCCGGGTGAATAGTTATTAGCTTATTCTTAGCAGTCGAGATAATAGTTCGACAAAGGGGAATATAGAATGCTAGTAAAAAAATGAAAAGCCTTAATTATCCACTACCTACTTGCCTTTTCTTTTTCCTATATAGACTGAGGGCATTCTCGCAGCTACTTCTTGCAAACATTTGTCCTAACTGTGCATTTGAGGAATTCACTTCTAGGGGTATCCTGATGCTTTCCTTCTTGGTTGAAATCAATCCTTCTATTCTCCGCGATCAAGTCAAATTCGTCGCTGCTAGTCTGATCTCCCCTCGGTGTCTTCCACGCGAGCTATGCTACGCGACTATATCAAAGAATTTCAAAACAAAGCATACTCATACTGATGGTCGACCTATAGAGGATTTGCTTGGGATTGTTTAAGCAACTCACGTAATCGCTGACCTCTTGCCAATTGATTCTGACTAGCTTTATCAAGATCAGAAGAGAGTTTTGGAACTCTGACTTCTAACTCCGCGAATTGAGCTAGTAAGCCCACCCCAAGCAAGATGAGTGCTCCCCGTTATAGTCAATAGCTTCCCCGGAGCCTCCGGTAGCACAGCCGAGACAGCGACGGGTTCTCTGCCCCCGCGGGGATGGAGCGACAGAAGTCTTGAGAATCCAAGATCAGGTCCGGGCTCGACGAGCCCTTTCTCATCTAGATAGGTGTCAAGTGGAGGTGCAGTGATGTATGCAGGCTGAGGCATCCTAACAGACCGAGAGATTTTCACCTTGTTCCGCGTATATATATGACGCACTTCGGCCAAAGAACCTCTAACCCAGAGTGACTTAAGGGGAGCGAGATAAGAGTAGATAACTAAGCACCCACTTTGATGCTAGTAGGAATCTTTGAACTCCTCTTAGCCTCCGAGGGTTGCACCCGGGGTAAGATGAGATTCATAGTAGCATTACTTATTGCTTCCACCATAGCTTTGACTCTATCGAATAGCTTTCTTTGAGCACTTTCAATTCGACCTAGGTCTCATCACCTCTCTGTTATCTCCCAAGGCGTAAACAGAAAACAAATAGGGAGGCAAAGGCTGCAAAAAAAGCAATGCAAGTCGCGAAGCGGGAAGGCTAAGAGAGAGAGGGATGCGGGTGAAAAGCTAAGCTCTCTTCCCCTGGGAAGTGTGTAGATGTCGACTTATATACTAGTTGGAAGGAGGGAGATAACTCATGCAGGATTCTATATAATACGTACGTCATTTCCTAGGTCTCAGAAATATATACGGAATGATTTGAGGCCGGCAGTTTCATCAATTGCTCTGGCCCAAGGGTTCTGCCGTTCAGCTTGCCAGGTCAGTCGAGTTCCCGTCATAGCACGTGGTTGGTGCACTAGGCTGATCGGGACTCTACTTCACGTCACTCAGATCTGGCACCTTCTCCGGATAGTAATCAACTTCTCGGTACCTCCCCAGGCTCATTGAGGGTGCAGTCTGAACTATTTGAATCATGAAAACCTTCCAGAAAGATAGTCAAAGATATAATAGTTTTGGAGTCGGATAAGGCCGAAGCACCAGCAGAAACTACCATCACAACGAAAGCAGGCTAGGAGAAAGGACCGTCAAATCGCTAGACGACTTGACTTCCGAGGAAACTGACGAAAGAATGAGCACAAACCAAGGCTTTAGTTACTTCAACTACATCGACCTATTATATATTTGAGTTGGTTGAGCCGGTGGAATCGGTAAGATTGAACCAAGGCCCTTTAGGCGGGGGGACAACCAATAGGGTTTCTTGACGAACTTTCCTCCCGGAATTATGTGATGTATAGGTCCTCAGATCCATATGATCTTAAAGGGGCGATTTCCGCTCTTCCAAGCACGAACTCAAAGGTCCCGGAAAAGCTAGAAGTCGTTATTTGCTCGTCTACTTAGCCTTGGTGCTTGCTTATAGACAGCTCCTACGACTGTGGATTCTTGGAAAATCACCAACACACCCTGGGGACGGACTACGGATGGCTTTTACAAGCAGCAAGACAGCTTTATAGATAGAGGGACCTAGGATTTCTCTGTGGATTGAATGTTTTTCAGGTAAGTAGCCTTTGGTACTCGTCGATTCGTTTTGCGGAGGAGACAGTGGTTGCTAATACCCACTCGGGCTCCCCCGCTACTATCGCATTGCTAGTTGTGGGCTGACTCTTCTTCGCCGCTTCCAGACCTAATTCTGCTCTCTCTTGATGTATGCTCCTTTCCTTTCTTAGCTCTTTTTTGCCATAACTAGAATATAACCGTTAGGGAATGCCAGATACCTGTTGTCTTCCCGTATCATGCAAAACAAAGACGGAAAGACTGATGGTTTCCTTTATTCCACTAAGACTGCAGAAAGAAAGGACAAAAGGACGTAGTTAGGCTAGCCGGTTTAGGATGATTTAGTTAACCGTTGATGAAAGCTCCGCGCGCCCAGTAGTAGCCCCTTAGTTACGAAACCGACGTAAACAAGGGAGGAGGAAGGTTTGTCTATCCTGCATGAGGTGGAGGAGCGAGCTTTTATAGATATGTGATTCAACGACGGAAGGAGAAATGTCTGACTATCTCTTTTATCTCATAAGCACGGTCATACACCCCTCTTTGAGAGACCGTATCGTGGGCCGGAGAGTTTGATAGAGGGTCTATTCCCACTCTCTGAACTCTTAGGCAGCCCACCTCACACTCGAGCCCTTCGAGCATTTCCCTTCTCTGCCGGGCTCTTTTCTCTATATCTGAACTAGAAAGATAGCCTTTTCCCTAATATAATAAGTCATCACCACCTCCGAAAGAGGATTAGATGTCCGAAGATGCGTCAAAACATCAACTTCTTCCTTCTTTACCACGACAGGATGAGATTCTTTTAGAAAAATTTTCTTAGCGGAGATTGAGTTGGGGTTGAATTTCCGACAATGCTATTCCTGAGAGGTTCTTTGAGATTTCTGATCTCAAAGGCGGGCTACAGCTGTACAGGGTCTCTCTGGTGACCGGCCCGGGTGACTGATTGTGGAAAGGAAATAGAAATAGGGCATTACTCAGACTCTAGATAGTATTCTGACAATATGATGAACGTTTTCAATTCCGAAAGAAAAAAAAGGGGTTCTCGGTCCCTACTAGGTGGGAAGGGAGTATACGGAGCGGGGAGGTCGACGGCCTTATAAAGCACCCCCTCTCAGGTTCGTCGAGAAAACAAGACTATAAGCATGCGTGGGAGTCTTGACCTAGCCATTGTGCCTACGCTGGGAGCTCCCTCTTTCAACCAAGCCCTTTTTTGCTAACAATTCAAAGCTCTATAATAAATGCAGCAAGATATTCAGAAGTGTTGCCCGGCTTTCGCGAATATAATAGTTTTTCCACTATTTATATATTATTGAAATATGGATAGAAATCAATCCCTGTAGTTCAGTGACCCGAGGGTTCAAGACTGACTCCTTGTATGGGATGTCAAAAAAGCAAACCCACATAGCTTAAACAACTCCTATTGAACTTTGTGGAATCAATCAAAGATTTGGAAGCTAGTATTATAATCAATTAATGATTTTGCTGAATATTAAGTTGGGGGTCTCGTCTATATATTTCTATAGACACAGGGGTCTTCGATTCGTTTGGTGAAAAATATGTACATATGAATTAATTAAAAATCAATGAAGTTTTGTATTTATTTGATAAATAGTAAACAATGTGTGAAGTGTGTCTTAATTTATTTTATGGTTTTCTTTCCTTATCTCCCCATACTTATTGATTTATCGACCAATCCATGCTGTCTTGGTCTCGGGGATTAGGTTATAAATATACCTTGCAGTTATATTTATATTTATAAGTCATATTGTACATATATACATATCTCCAATCTTCCTTTTTTTCTTTTCTTTGTTATTTATTTATTTACATGTTTTTGATGTTTAAAAGTGGATATTTATTCATGAATGAAGTTTTTATAAAAGATGGGAATTAATGTATATTTACATGTATTTGTTAAGGGTTTTAAGACAAAATGCGACAAAAAAGTTAATGAATCATGGATTCATCAGTCGTCACCTCGACCGAGCTGTAGCGGGCTGGGAGGCTCAAACGTGGCGGCGCTCCGGCCACGTTCCTTGAGCAACGGCTGCAACGCCTCAATCCGGCCACCAAGGAGTGCTTTCGGTTGCTGTCACCGAGAGGAAGGTCATTATGGTAGAGTGAGGGCTTGCGGCGCGAGCTCAGGAGCTGGGGGGTGAAATGAAGACATTTATATTCGTCCCAGGTGACGATGAAGATCGGGCACGGGCGCGCAATCCGATGCTAATCCGATCTCTCTTAGGGATCTGTGGAGGTGTTTGATCCATGGAGAACATACGAGTGGAGAAATCGGGGCCAAAGATGGCCGGATCTGCTCTAGAAAATTTGGAGAAGTCGTGTCGGTGAGCAAGATCCGCGAAGAGGGGACTCAGGAGGGGGAGTTGACCGGGGGTCAACGATCCCCCGTGGACCAATCACAAAAATCTAGGGTCAAAATTATTTATAAATTAAAATAAAATAGCAAATGATTTTATTAAAAATATTTACAAAATAAAAAATGTTTATTTATTTTCAAACTATTTTTTTAGCGATATTTATTTATTTTTTTTTAAAATAAATTATGTTATATACATTATATAATATTATATACAAGTATAAAATACCTATGTATTTTATACTTTTATTTTTTATTTCTTATTTTTGTATAAATACCCCAATTTTATATTTTATTTATTTACAACATAAAATTTGGTATATAAAATAATTTTTATTTTATTTTTATTAATTATTTACAAGGGTAAAATAAATAGGTATATTATTCCTATATACATGGTATATGTACAATGTAGAGAGAGAAAGTATTTTTTTGGATTTATTTTATTTTTCTCATTTTTATTTTATAAATATATAAAATTATGAGAAACACATTTTTATTTATATTTTTATTAAAATAAAATAAAATATATACTTAAGAGGGGGTTTTACACAAGGTTGAATGGCCATATCTCTCTCTACTCATTTTATTTGGTGATCAAGCCCATATTGGGCCCTCTCTTGAGTTCAGGTCACTCAATATTTATTCTAAATATTTCCCTCTTTTTTCTTTATTTCTTTATTCTTTTATTTTTGCACAAATACATGCTAATTATTGAACAATAACAAATGCATGCATTTTGGTAACTTTATGTATTTACAACTATATGCATGAGGTTTTGCAAGGATAAATAGCTAAAATAAAAGAAAAAAGAGTAATGAATGAGTATTCATCACACCCCAACTTACCAGCGCACATGGCCTTGACTTGACGCTCTCAGAATACAATGGTTCCGCGCTCGTTGACAGTGCGCACCATTTCTGAGCGTCCTCGAAAGTTACCTCCATAGAGGAAACCTGAGATCATGAATGGGAGAAGAGAGGCAGTGGGAATGAGAGCCGTAAGTTTTCGTAACTCTAGTCCATGACTTTTAGAGTGATATTCAAAGCGTCGGGGCGGTTATATGACACGAGAGGATTAAGGGACACATCCTTTGGAATTCAAACCAATCCGCGGTTACACAAAACTGACATGGTCTTTATTTCACACCACGTCGTAGTCACAACCACACCCGGCATGACGGGAGTGTGGGCGCGTGCACGCGCGCTTGTGTGTTGGTCCAAAGTCCTCTTTAGTCTGTTTCCAGACTGATCTCAAGACTTCTCATATAAAAACCATGTGCCAGTTTTGGCACTCCATGATGTAGGACGAAACAATGTCGAAACATTGAATTACAGGAATTGAGATACATTAATACAACTTGATATTGACCATTAAATTGCATGAAACATCCTAACAAAGTTAATTCCAGCAACATATGTGCATATTGAAATACCTGTATCTATTTTTTATGACATATATCTATGTATTGAGCTATTATTTTGAGTAGTTCAATTCTTTCGTATACGATTATGTTTATTGTTATTAGATTTCTACTTTGTCTGTATAATCAAGCTTGGATTTTTTTCTAGAATAGGAGCATAGGGTAGTTTAATTACTTGTTCCTATCACTTTTTTAAGGTTGGGAAGTTGGCGAGTTCTACATACAAAGAGCTTACGTAACTCATTGTCTCAAAGCAGGATGTAGAGAGGCTTTCCTCTTATACAAACCTAGGAACTGACTTCAGGAGTTGCATTTCTCCCCTTTAGTGTGTTACCTCTGGTAGGTCAAAAAAATTTTATATCATCATACATATATAAACATATATATGTTATAGTATAAACAATACTCAACAGCAAAGATGATCATGTTTTATCTCTATACCTATATACATTTTGAAATGTAACGATATTATTCGGGATATGGATAATATATAGATAAATATTCGATGATTAAAATTGTCAACAACTTCATTATTTCTTAAAGTATATTTACCCGTGTAGCACGGTTTCCCTACTAGTTTCTATTTATTGTAATCAAGGCTTCATACTTTAGAGGTAAAATTTTTTTTCCTTAATCTTATGCTCACAGTAATGGATTCAAACATTTGGAGATTGGTTGAACATGGATCACATGACCTTAGGATTTTGTGATCTAAAGGAATAATCTAGGTATTTGTATCTATGATCCGATAGTCTAAATATATCTCCAAAACTAAAGTCGACTTGTTTGAACCATTTGCAACTCACATCTAATGGAAACAATTATCCTACGAGAGGGTCTTGTTTGAACCATTGGCACTATATTTTTTATGTTTTTCATTGGGTGGCCTAATGTCATTCCTGTATTTTTCTTATCTTTTGTATTGTCAGCCCCAAATACCCTTTGGATATGAGATTTTAGCAGGTTAATTAGGTAAATGTGCCCAATTCATTTGCTTACTATATATATGTATAATATGCCTTGTGTTGCGACTTCAACAATATGTCAAAATTTACTTTGGATGGTAATGCACATTTACCGTGGAGGGAAATATCAGAATAGTGTCCCATGGGATGCAATTTATCTAGAAAAAAAACCCACAAAACTACTCCTAACTCCACCTCTCATTAACCCAAGGAATGGTCTGGTGGTAATGCAATGTTCTTACACCTTAAGGGTTCGTTTGGTTGCAGGGTTGGGCAGGGTTGGGTTGGGTACTATTCACAGGGGTACCCCCTTCTTACAGTTTATTATTCACCCAACCCTATGAATAGTACCCAACCCTGCCCAACCCTGCAACCAAACGAACCCTAAAAGACCCGGGTTCAAATCTCAAGGGGAGCATTCTGGACCTCTGAAATTACCGGATCTACTATCAAAAAGAAAACTTCACCTCTCATGCTGCATACATAATTCTAATTTGTGATCCACATAGGGACTTGTTAGATGGTGGGTGTACCCTTAGATGCATGCTAAAAAATCCTCTAATTCTATCGCTTTTTCAAAAAAAATCATAAATATACAATACCTCATCTTTATGCGCTATTTTCATCGAACCGAAGATAAGCCTATCTTTAGATATCAGGACTCTATTCCCAAATATAGAAAGGATCCATTATCTCATGGTTGGCAATGTCTCCCCATCCCCGAACAATGCCACCATCACATCCTTGAAAGGAGAAAGATGTTGAATGAATAATGCCAATGGCATTCATGTGCCTCCTCACACCAACAAAAGTTCATGCTTTACACCTTGTTAGCCTTTTCCCTCGGAGACAACGCCACAAAGCAAATTCCATTACCAAATTATTTCCTTCTTGGTCTAATTTTCTTGTTCAGTGGAGCCATCATAAGTTGAACTAATCAATATTCAAATCCCAAAGAAGTGAACTTCCTTAGGTTGGAGGTTGAATTATGCAAACATTAGCAACTACACTGAGATAACCCCCACGGCAACTTTTGCAATAATGATGCCCCAATTCGCAACAATTCCGATGAGATGGGCAACTTATTTCGAGAAAAAAGGAACATATTTGTCGACGATCTGGGAGACGAGCACGACAAGGAAATTGAATTCATTGTATCCAATCACTGGTTTGGCCATCTAAAGACTTTAAAACTCTTTAGTAGGTTAAATGGTTGAGAGGATCCTATGCACTTTGTTGTGACATTGAACAAGAGAAGATGATGCGGGCCACATGTGTGCGCACGTTATTGGTGCTTGACATCAATGGAATGCTTGATTTTGAGTATTTTATTAACCTTGATTTATACTCTAACTTTTCACTTAGGCATTTTTTTCTAAAGAAGTGAATTTTTTTAGGTTGGAGGTTGAATTATGCAAACATTACCAACTACACTGAGATAACCCTCATGGTATCTTTTTCAATAATGGTGCCCCAATTCGCAACAATTTTGATGAGATGTGCAACTTATTTTGAGAAAAAAGAACATATTTGTCGACGATCTGGGAGATGAGCACGACAAGGGAATTGTATTCATTGTATCCAATCAGTGGTTTGGCCATCTAAAGACTTTAAAACTCTTTAGTAGGTTAAATGGTTGAGAGGATCCTATGCACTTTGTTGTGACATTGAGCAAGAGAAGATGATGCGGGCCACATGTGTGCACATGTTATTGGTGTTTGACATCAATGGAATGCTTGATTTTGAGTATTTTATAAACCTTGATTTATACTCTAACTTTTCACTTAGGATTTTTTTTCTAAAGAAGTGAATTTTTTAGGTTTGAGTTTGAATTATGCAAACATTAGCAACTACACTGAGATAACCCTCATGGTATCTTTTTCAATAATGGTGCCCCAATTCGCAACGATTTTGATGAGATGTGCAACTTATTTTGAGAAAAAGGAACATATTTGTCGATGATCTGGGAGACGAGCACGGCAAGGAATTGAATTCATTGTATCCAATCAGTGGTTTGGCCATCTAAAGACGTTAATACTCTTTACTAGGTGTTGAACGCGATTTTCTAGGGATTTTTGAATTTTCTTCTTTTTATCCCCGGCAACGGCAAAATTTTGTTGAGGAAGGAATTTATTGCCGGGAATTTAATTGATGAATAGGTCGTTGCTTTTATCCCCAAAACCTACGTCAACAAAAAAATATTTTTTTTTAAAAATTTTTGCTACTTATTAACCTGTATAGCGGACAGGATCGAACTCAGGGAGGCTACAATTCCCGAGGGTTATTCAATTAATCGAAAATCAATCAATAGAAAACAGGAATCTCAAAGGACAACTATCCTTGGTTTTTGTGATTTTTTGAATCTTTTTATTTTTTTTGAATCTTTTTATTTTCTAATTTTTTTTATGTTTTCTGATTTTCAAATTTTTAGTGATTTTTATTTTGCAATTTTTTTAATTTCAAAAAATAATGCGAACAATGTGATTAAACTCAGAAATTATGCACACCAACTCTTTTTGCAATTTTTCAATTAATCAAAGAAAACTCAGAAAAATCCAAGGAAAATATTTTTGGGTTTTAAAAGTTTTGAAATGTTTTTGAGAATTTTTATGGAATTTTCAGATGTTTTTGTATTTTTCTAAATTCAGACAATGAGGAAACAAGAAAATGTGGACAGCCTGGAGTAATTTGCAATTTAAAACTTTTTTAAGTGCCCAAAACTCCTGGCTACTAATTTTAAGATAAACTAGAAAACAATATCTACAAACAGGAACTGGAATCACAATTTTTGGATTTTTTGTGGAATTTGTTATGATTTTTAGAAGATTTTTGATAGTTTTCACTTTTTTTGGGTTTTATAAATAATTAAAGAGTGAAATTGGTCAGAAAATTAAAGGACAATGAAATACAACTAATCTAATTTTTTTTAGAATTTTTGGAGCTATTTTCAAATTTTTATGAATTTTTGAATTTCAAGAAATGAAAAAGACATTGTTTTTGATTTTTTAATAATACCAAACGATCACAAAATGCAATGAAAATTTTATGCTAGGAAAATCATCACATCAGGAGCATAGCATAATTTTTTCGAAATTTTTGGATCACAAATAGCCTTTATTTCAATAAAAAGATCAAGCAAGTTCAAGTTCTGCGGTTCAAGGACTAAAAAGTAAATACTGAGAAGTTCTGGACTGAAATATAAAGTTTCAATGTTTTTCTGTTTCAAATAAATAATAAAAATAAGTATAAGAGAGAAGATGCAATTTTACCACTGGAACATGTGCTCTGATGCTGGCAGGGGCGTACTCGTAATTTTCAAAACCTTTGGGGGCTGATCTGCAAATTTCACCTTTTTTTTAATCAAAACCCTAAAGAGGGTTTCGTTCTTTGCAAGGCAAAAGGGGGCAAGAGGGAAATATCAAGGGTGCCGCCCCTTTCTTCTTCCCCGCGCGGGGGCGGTGCGGCGCGGGGCTCGCGGCTCGCGGGCGGTGGGGGTCGGCCTGTGGGGTGGCGACGGCGGCGCAAAGGGCTGGAGAAGAGGCGAGGGCGGTGCGCGGGCTGGCAGGTGGTGGCGGCGCGCGCGCCTCGCGTTGGTTTCGCACGGCCTAGGCGTAGCGGCGCCGCGAAGGAGGGAGGAGCGGCTGCTCGGCAGAAGGTTGATGACGGTGGCGCGCCGCGCGCGGCATCGCGCGGGGCTGGAAATGGCCTCTTGAGCGGGTCTGGTGGAGAGCGGCGTGGATTCGCGCGGGGGCGCGATGCTGGAGGGCCGTGAGGTCGGCGGTGGCGCAAGCGGGCCGCAGGTGGCTGCGGAGCAGCAGGTCAGAGCGGGCTACGGAGCGCGGTGGCGGCGCGGAACCGCGGCTGAAGGTCGATGGCGGTGCCGCGCGCCAGCGTGTCGAGGGAGGAGCGGCGCCTTCGTGGCTGAAGTGCGGCGGAGCCGCGCGCTGTGGATCGGCTGGAGCGCGGCTCGCGGGCCGCCTGTGGCTGGTGGCGCGGTGGTCTCAGCGGCGAGGGCCGGCCGCGCCGCTGGCGGAGGGGCGCGCGGCCGGTGGAGGGCGGCGGGGGTGCTGGCTACGCCGCCCCTTGCTGCTGTCTCTTTTTTTTTGTTTTTTTTATTTTTTTGTTTGTTTTCTTATGTAAACAGTAAATGAAAGAAGGAAAACTTTTTTTTATTTTTTTTTATAAATCCGAAAATAAGAAAAGAAAATGGAGAAGATTTTTTTTTAATTTTTCTATTGTTTTCTTGTATTTAATGGTCCTGCAAAGCAAAAGTTAGAGATAAAGAGAAACAAATTTTTTTTATTTTTTTATCCTGCAAAACAAATGTTAGACATAAAGGAATTTTTTTATTTATCTACAAAATCTGAACATGGATGGGGATTCGGCGACGATGAAGGAATCGAATCCGATCTCCGGCCACCGTACGCGGCCGGAGTTGATAGATCGTGAGAGATAGAAATCGAACGCGTGGAGATCTAGATGATGAGGTGAAATCGAGTCGGTGGCGGATAAAATCGAGATGGAGATTTTAATGATCTAGAAGAATAAAATGACAATAAAAAATGCGATAAAATAAAGAGCGATTAAAACTACGATAACAATGCAAAGAAAAATACGGATCTCACCTTAGGAGCGGAAATGTATCGTGATCGCCTCGACGAAGGCCGTCGCGCTGTCACCGGACGACTCGGAGGCTAGACACCTTTTCTCGACAAGAAGACTCTCAGAGATCGGGCTCCTCTCACCAAAGATTGATCAAGTTGGATTGAGGAGAAGGAGCCATATAAATAGAAAAGATGAAATTTGAATTTTTTTTTTGAAGGGATAATGGAGATGAAAAATTAAAATGAATTTTTGAATTTTTTGGTGGGAGGGAGATGAAAATTGAAAAGAAAATAAAAGAGAGATAAAACTAAATACAAAATTATCTAATTTTTTGAATTTTCGTCACTTTATTTATTTGAATAAAAAAATGTTATTTTTTTATTTTTTTTATGAAGGTTAATTGAAAATCGCAACTATATACGTATACTATATACATATATGACATTATATACAAGGTTAAATGACGAATTAGCCCTTTTTTTTGTGTTTTAAGAATTTATTTTTTTTAATTTTTATTTTTATAAAAAAAATCAGTGGGATTAATTTACAATATATACAAATATAATATACACAAAATACATGGGAAAATTGCACAAACCACCCCAGAAAACCAACTTTTCATCCGTAACTCCAAAAATTATGAAAATACAGCCATTTTGAAGATAATTTAATTTCGAGTTCAATGGAACTGAGATTGATTCAATTTGAGCACATATAGAGCCGGAATTGATCTTTCAATTAGTGCTTAGTGGCTTTTTCCAAGTGTGGCTACTTTTAATTCTGTACAAGATTTAATTGTGCAATCAATTTTAGTAATTAGAACACATTTTTATTTACAACTTTGATTTTGAATGTTATTTGATTTTGAGTCAATTAAGGTACAAATAAATTAGTGTTAGTGATATACATATATACAAAATATGCGAGAACACACGTTTTTTTTTTATTTTCTGGTTGAGGACCCTATCTCCCCCTACTTTATTCCTGGTCGCTCAGGTCACGTCTTGACCTTCTCTCGGGGTTCGGGTCAGCCTGTACACAGTCTTCCTTTTTTTATTTTCTTTTCTTTATTTATTTTTTTTATTTTCTTTCTTTATTTTCCTTTCTTTCTTTATTTATTTATTTTAGGTTAAAATTAATCAGAAATGTACAATATTTACACAGATGCAAGTTAGTAAGAATATGGAATTAGCGTGATATGCAGGTGTTTTATAAGGGATTTTAAGCTAAAATAAATGAATAAAGATGACGAATCGCAGAATCATCATCCCCCTATGCTTTACCTTTGCTAGTCCCTTAGCAAACACTTATTTGGAAGAATAAGTGAAGAAAAAGAAAAAGAAAAAGAAAGGGAAAATAAAGAAAGTAGGACAACATTGAGTATTAAACTTATCTTCATAAAATTGTAGTTTGGAGCTCTGTTGGACCTTTGGATTATTTGTGTGTCGGGAACTTCTGTGAGACTTAGAATTTTAAAAACAACAGCCTTCAAGTTCTACACATCATTGTCACAGTTTCGGCTCAGAAGTCATCTTAGATCAATCCTCTTCCTAAAGCACACCCTATGAACATTGAACAATCGACTCTTGTGTGTGAAAGGTTTTAGCTCTTCCCATCCAGAATGCAGGACTACCATGCAAATCTCCTCTCCAATAACTCGTCCTCGGGGAGTCAGGTATTTCCTTCTAAGGTCTGTCGCGCTGTGTTCACAATCGAATAGGGGGAGAAGTTAGAAGAAAGAGAAAAGAACTGGAGGGTGGCCAGTGTAGTCACCTCTCCTTGTGGAGATGGCCAGTGTAGCCGAGTCTCCACCAAGATCTGCAGGTTTCTTGAAGCTTGGACCTTTTTGGTCAGATATTTATTTGGTAGTGGCTTCTTTGTATTTGTATTTTTGGTGGTTCTGCTTGGATCTTGTTTGCCCCTACGGATATAGAATCTTTTTTTCCGTACATTTTTTGGGGTCTTAGAAAAAATTGTGCCCAGCCGTCCATCCCTTTTCCGAAGCTTTATTTCAACCCGTACTCCGGTCTTTAGATTTCCACGCTACCAGAAAAGAAAATCACACAGTCTTCCAACATCCCATCTGAGTTGAGCTAAGTGCATAGTGCGAGAGTACAAATTGATTCCCTATTCCAGAGTTATACCCAGAATGAAGAGACCAGGTTAGACACTAAGAGTCAAACGCTGCACATTGTCATGTGGAACTCAAAGAATTAAGTCAAAGACCTGAAGCTTCTAAAATCCTATTTCTCGGTGAAGTTCCTCTAAGAATTAGGTGGATTAAGGTCCATCTAAGCTCCATTCTTCAATTTTATTCCAGACATAGTTTAACTGTCAATACTATCCTGAAAAATGCACATGCAAATGCAACATATGAATAATGCAAGGTTTTTTTGAAAAAGGAATGATGCACATGTGAAAAGAACACAATTTTTTTTAACAATTTTCCAGTTTTGGACTTTTTTATGGCTTTTTTTTGAAGGAAAAATGCAAATGTGAAAGAAAGTTTTTTTTTTGAAGGAAAGATGCAAATGTGAAAGAAAGTTTTTTTTAAGTTTTTTTTTCTTTTTTTTATTTTTTTTAAATTTGCAAATTTTTATAGATTTTTGGTTTTGCATTTTTTTGTTTTGTTGTTGTTTTTGTTTTGACAAGGGTTAGTAAAATATATACAAGTATATACAATGTCTTTTTTTTGATATATATATATATATATATATATTTTGTGTTGTTGATTTGTTTTGTTTTTTTTACGCACGTGGATTTTACAAACTATACACACATAACCCCCCAAATAAACGTATTTAAAAGTACGAGTTATGTCTAAAGTATATATACAATATATACGACACCCCCCTATACTTAGCTCGAACTATGTCCTCATAGTGATCAGAGAGCGAAAAAGGAAGACATAACTCGTGCTAAGTATAGAAAAGTAAAAAGAAAAGATAAAAAGAAGAAAAGATGGTGATCCCCCCTATACTTAGGATCAAGTAATCCTAAGTATAGTAGAGTGTACAAAAGGGGAAAACCGATGACGAGAATGTACAGACTCAAAAAAATAAAAAGACACGATATGAACAACATCACCCCCCTATGCTTAGGGTAGAGTATCCCTAAGTATAGGCAACAACAAGAGTGATGATCAAAACGGAAATGAACAACACAAATCATTCACCCCCCTATACTTAGGATAAAGCACATCCTAAGTATAGCATATACACACACACACGGAAAATGGGTGGATGATAAAACGGGAGAAGACAGAGTAAAACGAAAGGATATACAAGAGGAGTGGATGTACAAAGGTCAAGAAGGTTGAAAGCGAAAGCGAACCTTCTTGCGGGACCGCTGGGGTATGGATTTGACAAGGTGTAGGTCGATATTTGGATCATCATTAGATATGAACTGAGTAGAATCGACCAAGAATATATCCTCAGCGGTTTCAGATTGTGCAGGCCTAAACCGATTATTGGAAGTAGTATGGTCATGTCTAGCCTGAGAAGTCTCGCAAACATCAAAGTAAAATGGCTCGAATTCATTATCCGAAAAAGTTGGATCATTTTCAGCCTGGCGAGCCTCTACTGGATCATCATCTCTATCAAAAGGCCCAAATTCTTTTATAAAAGCAATCAAATCAAATTGGGCATGATCGGTCTCATCTGAATCAGGGTGAATAGGAACGGACTCATCAGTGGAAGTAGTCAAATCATGTCCGTCCTGTCTAGTATCAGAATCTGCCTTCTGCTCTAGGGTGTCTATCGTGTAAATCCCGCGAATGTCATCAATGCATCTCCACGTACCATAAGATGGAACTCCAAGGTCTATGCTTTCCGAGTCTTCCTCCTTCAAGAGGAATTCTTGGGTTTCATTATCATCCAACATATAACAAGAATCTCTGATATTATCATCGATGTCAAATTTCTTGGAGTTGGCTAACACGGGCGGGTTCTCATGAGATGCAGGTTTCTGGGCAGTGGTGGGTGTAGTGATCAACACATCGCTCCCTACATCAGAACGGAAGCGAATCTCTCCTGAACCATAGTCAATAACAGCTCCCGCAGAGGCGAGAAAAGGCCGTCCCAGGATGATTGGAGGGTGCTCCACAGGGGTGGAGGTCTCCATGGGCATTACAATAAAATCCGAAGTAAAATTCAGGCCCTGAATAGAAATGACAGCATTTTCTAGAATACCCTTCGGCCTCTTGATAGATCCATCAGCAAATTGAACTATCATCCTGGTTTTCTTAAGAGGCCCAAGATGAAGAGATTGTACCATAGAGAAGGGTATTACATTGATTGATGAACCGCCATCAAGGAGAGTGTTATCACAGGAATAGTCAGATATGGAGCAACTCACAAGAGGTGTGGCAGTGTTCCCTTTCTTAAAATATGGACGGTGAGAGATGGCGTAGGCAGTGGCCATGGTCAAGATGTGACGCTCAGATCTTCTCCTTCGCTTTCTCTTCTTGTGTTGAGGAGTAGATAAATCTGTCATGGCCTGTTGAAGTGGAGCTTTAATGATCTCATTAAGGGTGGCTACCACTTTGGGTTTAGTCAGCATTTTTTTGAATTTTTGGACCTCATCCATACAAGAGAGGAGGTCGGAATCATCATTTACATGAAGATTGCCAAGAGCAGTCTGTACAGTGGAATCCTCGGGGTCAAGATTGGGACATGTGGTGGATGATTGTGTGGGTAAATGATTGGACATTTGGGTCCTCTCCTCATAAAATGAATCAGTAATGTGTCTCCCAGAATCTTTTTGGATTTTTAAATTTTTCTCATTTTTTTGTAATTTGGGTGATTGCAAGCTCTCATGATTATCCTCAAATGAATCCATATCCTCAAAAAGTGGAGCAGCGTTCTGGCTCGTATTTATGTTAAAGAGATTGTTAATCCTCGAATTCATATGCTCCACCATCTGGTTTAGTGTCTCAAGTGTAGAAATCATGAAAGGTGACTCCAAAATCTCAGGACCGGGTGGGCTGAATGAGGGTGGGTGAAAATCAAAGTCCTCTGTTTCCTGAAATAATGGGTTAGGCGGATATGCACAAACATCAGGAGGAAGATCCTCCTAGAAAAAGGAAGGTGGATCGTCTGGAGAGTACGAGGTATCTTCGAAGATCGGATTAAAATAACTCCAGTCGGCCATCTTCGAAACAAAAGATGAGAGAGCACGAGGGTCAAGCCAAAAGATATGGAGAAAAAGGCGTAAATGCACAGAAGGATCTAGCAAGCACACAAACAATCAAACACAATACAAACCCTCAGTTCACCAACTCAACTCAATGTGAAGACCGTGAAGGTTCGGTCTCTTAATCTTGTCTGTTTTAGAGTTAGGTGATAATCACAGAAGTTGTACAAACACTTAGGCTGAATTATGGGATTTGGGCACTAACCTTAGTGTGTACGCGAGCAAGTTAAAACGAATACAATGAGGGGGTTACTCTCCCTAAAACAATGATTTTTCCTTATGTTTATTTTAGGGTCGAGTTTTCTTTAGCATTCCCAAATTTTAGGCAGTTATCACTTGGTTTAAGTATATTCAACGAATCGTCTACCGAGTGTCCAATTTCCTTTTAATTTATGTGAGGATCGGAAATGCCAATGCGCGATTAAAACGATGATGCATGCAGGGGTTAGAGATGCGTACCTTGTAGCCAGCACTCTACATGCAAGTGATCCGCGCAGAATTTAAATACAGAAAATAAACTAACCTATATGATGCAAGTGAACCGTCCTAGATGATGACTTCTATTAACGGGCAAGAACAAGTTAATTTGACTAAGTCCAAATTACGCTCTACTCTATAGGCACAGAAATGTCTTGTTTATGGTGTTTGGACCTAATTAATTACCTGGCTCAAGCAAATTAATTAAAGCAATCAATAGGTGGCTTTCGAAATCCACGGGAAACAAAGAAAAATAAAGGCGATGAAAACAAAACCGGTGAGGTCCCCCAAGTGCACCGGCACTTGGCGAAACAGACCCCGCAACAAATGAATGTCCTGTTACAAAGTTCAAATGGAAAAAAACTCTCTCTCTCTGTCTCTTTTTTAAAAAAAAATCTCTCTTTTTTTTCGTCTCTTTGCACTCTTCTTCTCTTTTTCTCACTCTATCCTGCGGCTTGGTGAAGAATCAAGCCGCCTCCACGTCGCTTGGGTGCTTCGGCTCTCCTAAGATCGCCTCCTTCGCTCCGCGGGCCCTCACAAGAAAAATAGAAGAAAATGTGTAAGAAATACAATTATCAAAGATGAGAAAAAATGAAATGAAATGAAATGAAATGAATGCAGTGATATGAACAATGAAGTGAATGGCAGAAATGTAAACAGATATTTACAACCAAGAATAGCAGGTCAAAAGAGAAACCTAACTACCCTCGCCGTGCCTCCCCGGCAACGGCGCCATTTTGTGTCGTTGTAGTATAGTGGTGAGTATTCCCGCCTGTCACGCGGGTGACCCGGGTTCGATCCACGGCAACGGCGCCATTTTGTTGAACGCGATTTTCTAGGGATTTTTGAATTTTCTTCTTTTTATCCCCGGCAACGGCAAAATTTTGTTGAGGAAGGAATTTATTGCCGGGAATTTAATTGATGAATAGGTCGTTGCTTTTATCCCCAAAACCCGCGTCAACAAAAAAATATTTTTTTTAAAATTTTTGCTACTTATTAACCTGTATAGCGGACAGGATCGAACTCAGGGAGGCTACAATTCCCGAGGGTTATTCAATTAATCGAAAATCAATCAATAGAAAACAGGAATCTCAAAGGACAACTATCCTTGGTTTTTGTGATTTTTTGAATCTTTTTATTTTTTTTTAATTTTTTTATTTTCTAATTTTTTTATGTTTTCTGATTTTCAAATTTTTAGTGATTTTTATTTTGCAATTTTTTTTAATTTTCAAAAAATAATGCGAACAATGTGATTAAACTCAGAAATTATGCACACCAACTCTTTTATTGCAATTTTTCAATTAATCAAAGAAACTCAGAAAAATCCAAGGAAAATATTTTTGGGTTTTAAAAGTTTTGAAATGTTTTTGAGAATTTTTATGGAATTTTCAGATGTTTTGTATTTTTCTTCAAAATTCAGACAATGAGGAAACAAGAAAATGTGGACAGCCTGGAGTAATTTGCAATTTAAAACTTTTTTTAAGTGCCCAAAACTCCTGGCTACTAATTTTAAGATAAACTAGAAAACAATATCTACAAACAGGAACTGGAATCACAATTTTTGGATTTTGTGGAATTTGTTATGATTTTTAGAAGATTTTTGATAGTTTTCACTTTTTTTTGGGTTTTATAAATAATTAAAGAGTGAAAATTGGTCAGAAATTAAAGGGACAATGAAATACAACTAAATTAATTTTTTAGAATTTTTGGAGCTATTTTCAAATTTTTATGAATTTTTGAATTTCAAGAAATGAAAAAGACTGTTTTTGATTTTTTAATAATACCAAACGATCACAAAATGCAATGAAAATTTTATGCTAGGAAAATCATCACATCAGGACATAGCATAATTTTTTCGAAATTTTTGGATCACAAATAGCCTTTATTTCAATAAAAAGATCAAGCAAGTTCAAGTTCTGCAGTTCAAGGACTAAAAAGTAAATACTGAGAAGTTCTGGACTGAAATATAAAGTTTCAATGTTTTTCTGTTTCAAATAAATAATAAAAATAAGTATAAGAGAGAAGATGCAATTTTACCCACTGGAACATGTGCTCTGATGCTGGCAGGGGCGTACTCGTAATTTTCAAAACCTTTGGGGGCTGATCTGCAAATTTCACCTTTTTTTTAATCAAAACCCTAAAGAGGGTTTCGTTCTTTGCAAGGCAAAAGGGGGCCAAGAGGGAAACATCAAGGGCGCCGCCCCTTTCTTCTTCCCCGCGCGGGGGCGGTGCGGCGCGGGGCTCGCGGCTCGCGGGCGGCGGGGGTCGGCCTGTGGGGCGGCGATGGCGGCGCAAAGGGCTGGAGAAGAGGCGAGGGCGGCGCGCGGGCTAGCAGGTGGTGGCGGCGCGCGCGCCTCGCGTTGGTTTCGCACGGCCTAGGCGGAGCGGCGCCGCGAAGGAGGGAGGAGCGACTGCTCGGCAGAAGGTTGATGACGGTGGCGCGCCGCGCGGCGTCGCGCGGGGCTGGAAATGGCCTCTCGAGCGGGTCTGGTGGAGAGCGGCGTGGATTCGCACGGGGGTGCGATGCTGGAGGGCCGTGAGGTCGGCGGTGGCGCAAGCGGGCCGCAGGTGCTGCGGAGCAGCAGGTCAGAGCGGGCTACGGAGCCGCGGTGGCGGTGCGGAACCGCGGCTGAAGGTCGATGGCGGTGCCGCGCGCCAGCGTGTCGAGGGAGGAGCGGCGCCTTCGTGGCTGAAGGTGCGGCGGAGCCGCGCGCTGTGGATCGGCTGGAGCGCGGCTCGCGGGCCGCCTGTGGCTGGTGGCGCGGTGGTCTCAGCGGCGAGGGCCGGCCCGCCGCTGGCGGAGGGGCGTGCGGCCGGTGGGAGGGCGGCGGGGGTGCTGCTACGCCGCCCCTTGCTGCTGTCTCTTTTTTTTTGTTTTTTTTATTTTTTTGTTTGTTTTCTTATGTAAACAGTAAATGAAAGAAGGAAAACTTTTTTTTTATTTTTTTTTATAAATCCGAAAATAAGAAAAGAAAATGGAGAAGATTTTTTTTAATTTTTTTAATGTTTTCTTGTATATAATGGTCCTGCAAAGCAAAAGTTAGAGATAAAGAGAAACAAAATTTTTTTATTTTTTTTATCCTGCAAAACAAATGTTAGACATAAAGGAATTTTTTTTTATTTATCTACAAAATCTGAACATGGATGGGGATTCGGCGACGATGAAGGAATCGAATCCGATCTCCGGCCACCGTACGCGGCCGGAGTTGATAGATCGTGAGAGATAGAAATCGAACGCGTGGAGATCTAGATGATGAGGTGAAATCGAGTCGGTGGCGGAATAAAATCGAGATGGAGATTTTAATGATCTAGAAGAACAAAATGACAATAAAAAATGCGATAAAATAAAAGAGCGATTAAAAACTACGATAACAATGCAAAGAAAAATACGGATCTCACCTTAGGAGCGGAAATGTATCGTGATCGCCTCGACGAAGGCCGTCGCGCTGTCACCGGACGACTCGGAGGCTAGACACCTTTCTCGACAAGAAGACTCTCAGAGATCGGGCTCCTCTCACCAAGATTGATCAAGTTGGGATTGAGGAGAAGGAGCCATATAAATAGAAAAGATGAAATTTGAATTTTTTTTGAAGGGATAATGGAGATGAAAAATTAAAATGAATTTTTGAATTTTTTGGTGGGAGGAAGATGAAATTTGAAAAAGAAAAATAAAAGAGAGATAAAACTAAATACAAAATTATCTAATTTTTTTGAATTTTCGTCACTTTATTTATTTGAATAAAAAAATGTTATTTTTTTATTTTTTTTATGAAGGTTAATTGAAAATCGCAACTATATACGTGTACTATATACATATATGACATTATATACAAGGTTAAATGACGAATTAGCCCTTTTTTTGTGTTTTAAGAATTTATTTTTTTTTAATTTTTATTTTTATAAAAAAATCAGTGGGATTAATTTACAATATATACAAATATAATATACACAAAATACATGGATGGGAAAATTGCACAAACCACCCCAGAAAACCAACTTTTCATCCGTAACTCCAAAAATTATGAAAATACAGCCATTTTGAAGATAATTTAATTTCGAGTTCAATGGAACTGAGATTGATTCAATTTGAGCACATATAGAGCCGGAATTGATCTTTCAATTAGTGCTTAGTGGCTTTTTCCAAGTGTGGCTACTTTTATTCTGTACAAGATTTAATTGTGCAATCAATTTTAGTAATTAGAACACATTTTTATTTACAACTTCGATTTTGAATGTTATTTGATTTTGAGTCAATTAAGGTACAAATAAATTAGTGTTAGTGATATACATATATACAAAATAAGCGAGAACACACGTTTTTTTTTATTTTCTGGTTGAGGACCCTATCTCCCCCTACTTTATTCCTGGTCGCTCAGGTCACGTCTTGACCTTCTCTCGGGGTTCGGGTCAGCCTGTACACAGTCTTCCTTTTTTTTATTTTCTTTTCTTTACTTATTTTTTTATTTTCTTTTCTTTATTTTTCCTTTCTTTCTTTATTTATTTATTTTAGGTTAAAATTAATCAGAAATGTACAATATTTACACAGATGCAAGTTAGTAAGAATATGGAATTAGCGTGATATGCAGGTGTTTTATAAGGGATTTTAAGCTAAAATAAATGAATAAAGATGACGAATCGCAGATTCATCACTAGGTTAAATGGTTGAGAGGATCCTATGCACTTTGTTGTGACATTGAACAAGAGAAGATGATTTGGGCCACATGTGTGCGCACGTTATTCGTGGTTGACATCAATGGAATGCTTGATTTTGAGTATTTTATAAACTTTGATTTATACTCTAACTTTTCACTTAGGCATGTTAGGTAACTGGGTTTGATTGAGTTGGGGTATCCTCCTGTGAATAGTAGCTTTTTGGATGGTTAGGAGGGTTGGAATGATAAATTTTATGTGACATTGATTATGTGTTATATTAACTTTTTTAATGATTATAATATATTTTTTATGTTATTTTTTTAATAGGAATTGTGTGGTTCATACTATTAATTCTAAGTTTCTAACACATAAATGTATGGATAGAGTATGGGGTACGCCAAGTTTCCTCGGAGTAACCTGACAACCAAACAGACCCTTAGCGACCCACCTAAACTTGGGATGATTGTGCAAAGTGTTATAACTATGAAATGGTGCCGCAGCCCGAAATCTTTTCGATTCTTATACCCCACGGATTTGGGGTGACATGTACTAAATCTATATGTAATTTTGACAAAAAATGGTAGGATATATTCCTCCACCCATCGCATATGATCATCATGTCCCATGTTCGTTGGTTCAGTTTTTCTTCTTTGTTCCATTTTCATGTCTTCATTAGTCTTCTACCTTTCCATGTCCATAGGCGACTCTTTCATCAATTGAATGATGCATTCTTTGGTTAACAAGGAACAAGGAATGTGTTCATGGAGTTCTCTATCGCGTAAATGAAAACTAATTTCTTGAGCTCAACAACAGAGGGAGAGGGAGAGAGAGGGTTTTGCTATCCCGTGATTTTTAGGGCTTGTTTGGTTGTCAAGTTATCTGGGGTAACGTGGCATATTGTCAATTCTACACTTGCATTCGTAGATTGGAATTAGGTATATGGAACACACAATTTCTTTATTATAAGTTTTTTAATCACGTTCTAAAAAATTAATATAAAAACTATATTATAATAATAAGAAAAGTTTATATATATATATAATCAATGTGATATCACATCACATTTATCATTCCAACCCTCTCTATCATCCAAACAAATACTATTCACATGAAGATATTCCAACTCAACACTGTTACCAAACAGGTTACCTTCCGCAGCCCCCGTAGATTTAAAAGTAATTGGCTACTTGTTTTAAATATTTTGAATACTAAAATCTTATTTTTACTTTTTAGGATATTGTGGGCGTGTATTATATGCTCGAGTGCTTCTAGTTAAAAATGAAACCATTGGAAAATATGAGTAAAGCATGGAAATTGCATTATATAAAAGAAAATATGTGCAAACTATTAGACGTATTAATTATTGCATGCACTATGGTAATATGATTATTAACTTAATTATTACATGCAGTATGGTAACATGATTATTAACTTACTAACATATGACATTTTAGTAACATGATTATTAGCTTACTAACATATGACATTTTGTTGATATTATGGCTTTGTTAGATTACATATATGTGAGCAAGTGTCAAGAGAATTGAAAATTTTTGTTGAACTTTTACGTTCCAACTTTTTTGTGATTTAAATACTATTAGACGAATATTTTTAAATACACCCCTATGTCATCCTTTGTTTAAAATATGTAACAAGCGTTATATATTTCAAAATGATTTTGCATACTGAAACTTAGAAAAATGCGATTGAATCATATAGCAACAATTATTCATCGTTGTCGTCATCAAAATTTGCATACATATTTTGCTCGAGGTCATAGAAGCCATATTAACTTGGTTTACTAGCATAATTACTTAACATAAATATTAGGTAATGTTAGTTTTCTGAATACATGGACTTAGTGATTCCGTGAAGTCCATGAAAGAGATAATCCACTTTCAAAGTATACATAAAATAAGTTAATGTCAGAAATTGAAAAAAGAGAGTTAATGATCAGAAATGGAAAAAGATAAGTCCATGAAAGAGAAAAATTTAGAATGTACTGATAAATATATATTATTAATAACTATGCATATATTTAGATTTTAAACAAACAAGCAAGTCTTGGAATATTGACTGTCACATATATATGTAGATAGAAGAACTATCAAATGATCATACAATTCATTTGGATAAATATGAACATAAATAATTTTCGATGCCTTTAGGGGTTCTCTAAGTGGAAATTAAAAGTATACAAGTGTGTGTTACTGGTGAAGTTTCATTGAAAACCAAGATAATTTTAATTATCTAAATAATAGAAGAATTGATTGAATATTGGCTTAATATTGACGAGACATATATTCTATAAACCAATGTATGTATATTTCGTAATAAATTTCATATATAGATGTAAATGAAATAATTGTATATGATAATATTATAATTTTACCAGAAATTAAAATTTTTATACGGCAACAGGTTTTGCCTATGAAAGAGAATAATGTGAATAATCATTTCTGTATCTTTTGTTTTTATAACAAAAAATATTATCGATTGTAAAAATTAGCAATGTATATCATACTCGTTGCTAAATATTCATATAACCATGATTTATCTACCAAATAATTCATTAAAATTTGTATTAACTTTTAATTTTAAACAATAATAAGAACAAGTCTACGTAAACTAATGTTTTTTTTATTAAAAGAGGGGGTGACCGCCTGAAATGGGAGTCACCGCACTATCATTAATTTATTAACAAAGTTTACATAGATAATTACCTTGTTTCCCAAAGGCTTAGCAAGGCTTTACAATGAGCAAGAACATTCTCTATATAAAATCTCTGATTCTTAAAAAGGAGGTCATTCCTTGCCAGCCAAATTGCCCATAGCGCACGAAAGGGTCTCGCAATATCATCAGTTGAATTGCCTCCTATGTTGCTTACCCTTTCCCAAAAATTTGATATGCCAGTTGTATCTACCCACGGTATTGCCAACTCTCTCCATATCTTCTCTTAGAAAACACGGGTGAGAAATAGATGCTCTAAGGTCTCTGTCTACTCCCCACATCTGTCACAATTCGCATCTTGGAGCCCGAGTATCCTCGCCCTCCTGTCTTTGTCAAGAAGCATGTTCCTCCTTAAGCACCAAAGGAAGACCTTGACCCTGTTCGGTACCCTGCTCATCCATATAATCTTCATATCCTTGCGCATGTCCTGATCTTGACCTTCACATGCATTACGCAGCTCTTCGTACAGTTGCTCGACAGAAAATTTATTTCCCGTCCATTCAAAATGATCCCTTGTTTGCGAGAAACTCTCTGGGAAAGTGGCCAAATCTCTTAATCTTTCTATATCTTCCTGTCTTCTACTTGAGATACTTGCTGCTAAATTCAGATTCCACTCCCTAATGTACCAATTCCTTCACTGTTGCCTCCTTCGATGTCGTCAAAGCAAACAGTCTTGGGAAGATCCTCTCCAAGGAGCCCTCTCCCAGCCAGTTGTCTCTCCAGAATCTGAAATCTTCCCCATCTCCTAGCTTCGGCGCCAATCTACCCGATATGCTTTCCAAAACTTCTCGTACTCCTTTCCAGAGGGATGATTTGAACCGAAGTGATCCTGCCTCTAATGTTCCTTTCACTCCGTAAATCTTTCTCAGTAATTTAGATGTCAGATCCATGGAGGGCCCCCCAAATGCGCAAAGCTCACTTTGCTAGCAAAGCCTTATTCATACACATCAAATCTCTAACTCCCAAACCCCCTTGCTCGTGGGGTTTCGTTATTTCCTCCCAAGCTAACAAATGCATGCTTGACCTTTGTTGTTTCCCGTCCGACCAAAATAACCTTCTCATCAATTTTTCAATCCTCTTTCTTACTCCCACTGGCATCAACCTGGTTGAGAAGAAGAAAATGGGGATGGCAGACAAGACGTGCTTCAATAGGACCAGTTTCCCACCCCTCGATAATGTAACCGCTTTCCAGCCTGCTAATCTGAGCTCTATCTTCTGGATAACTGCCTCCCAATCTGAAGCTCTCAACATGCCAGCCACCAAGGGGAGACCAAGATAGGTGATCGGTAGATCACCCAACGGGCATCCCAGCTTCTCAGCTAGCCTGGTCCGTTCACCATCTTGTAATCCAAATGTGACCACCATTGATTTCTGCACATTTTTTTCTAGCCTTGACAAGCCGCTGAAGATGTCCAGTAATTGACATGCGCAACATATCATCTCATCCGAGCCACTTAGGAAAAGCATCGTGTCGTCCACGTATTGTAATAATGGTACAGATAACTCACCAAGGAGAAATCCTTCACCCTATCCCCCATCTACTGCTTGTTTGAACATAACTGTCAATGCATCAGCAACCAATACGAACAACAAAGGTGCCAGCGGACATCCCTGACGAATCCCCCTTTGTGGCTGAAAGTACCCCCCTTCTGGCCTCCCATTCACCATAATCGAGAAGGAAGATGTTGTGAGACACCTTTTCATCCACGCAATCCACCTCTCTGGGAAACCTCTCTTCCTCATTGACGCCCATAAGAAGTTCCAATCCACACTGTCATAAGCTTTTGCAAAGTCTATCTTCCACATCATTCCTTTTGTTTCCTTGCGTATCCACTCGAGACAAATTTCAGATGCCATTACCAGTCTGTCGACCATCTGACGACCCTGGATAAAGGCAGATTGTCCTCCAAGAACGATAGAGTCCATGACCTCTTTAAGCCTATTAGCTAACACCTTTCCCACAATGAGGTACATTCCGTTGGAAAGGGCAATTGGTCTGAAGTCTTCTACTCTTACTGGATGGTCCTTCTTCAAGATTAAAACCATCAATGCTCTGTTCACTTTCTCAAAGCCTCTGTTTACCTTGCTAAATTCCTCCCACACATCCATGATCTCTCCCCTGAGAAGCTCCCAAAATTCTCTGTAAAAGAAGATTGGGAACCCGTCGGGTCCCGGTGCCCCATCAGCGTTCAATCCCCACACCGCCTTCTTCACTTCATTTTCTGAAAAGGGGGACTCCAACGCCTCCGCCTTATCTGGAGACAACTGCTTCACTCCTCACCCTAGCCACCCCAACCCTCTCCTCTTCTCCTTCGCGATGCCTCTACATAATATCCTCTCAGTGCCCTGCCAATTTGCGCTTCCCCAGAGAACCTCTGTCACCTCACCTCTACTTCATGGATCAGGTTCCTCCTCCTTCTCCCTGAGGCCACGGAGTGGAAGAATCTCATATTTGTGTCACCTTCTCTTAGCCATTTTTGTCTAGACTTCTGTCTCCACTCAATCTCTTCTTTCTGATCCTCCATCAGAATCTCCTCCAATAACATGGACCTCTCCTCTATCTCTTCCTGTCCTAGTCCCCTATGATCATCAAGGACATCCAACCGGACCACCTTCTCTTGTTCCATACCTCGCTTTTCCCTTCTCTTTATTTTCACCTCCCTTCCATACTCCTTTAAGAATGGTCTAAGCAGCACTAGTTTAGTGGCCAATCTAGAGACTGCAGACCCCTCCGGATTCTAGCTTCTCCATTGCTCCCCCACCAGCGTATTGAATCCCTCTTCCAGCATCCACGATTGTTCAAATCGAAAGACAAACCTTCCTCTTTCCTCTTCTCCCGATGCCCAGATAATCGGCATATGGTCAGAGTGAGCCCGCGGGAGGGCCCAAGCATGTGAAAGCTGGAATTTCTCCATCCCTTCAATGGAAATTAAAAATCTGTCTATTCTCGATCTAGACCTCTTATTGCGTCATGTATACTCACATCTTCTCGCATCTATAATTGACATGCCCAAAGTGTGCATCATCTTTGTAAACTCCGCCGAACCTATGTCCATCCCTCCGCCACCCTTAGGGCGGTCACTTGGTAGTAATTTAAGATTGAGGTCCCCTCCCTATAACCATATTGCATAGTCATGTTCTTCATACATCTGTAGCAAGTCTGCCGCGAGCGAGCCCCTACCTCTGTCATTGGGTCCATACACATTCGTCATCGTGAAGAGGACACCATCTGCTAGGCGTCTTAAGCGGACCGAAAGAGAAAAGGTCGACCTCCATTCTGCTTCCACCTCAAAATTGTCCTCTCTCCAGCCTGTAATTATACCTCATGCTGTTCCCTGTGCCTCCATGACTGCAGCTCGAAAACCTCTCGTAATGCCCAATTCATATCCAACATCTACTGTATTGCGCGACAACTTTGTTTTCTGCAACAAAAATATGTCCACTTTTACTTCCCGTATTAAATTTCCAACGCTCACACGCTTTTCCGGTGTCCCAAGCCCCCTAACATTCCATGAAAAAACTTTCATTAAGACACCTCCGAGTTCCTTCTAATGGAGTGTGGTTGGACCATCCCTAGGCATTCTACAAACCCGCGGTCCAAAGGGTTGAACCGGTTTATCCCTCTCCATGGTGAGGACTCCACCGACTGTTGTTGGGGTAACATATCATGTTGTTCCGCTCCCTCCAGAACCTCTGCCCTTCGTCTCCTTCTGGCCGCCTTCAGTTCGTTGGTACATGTCCCAGCAGTCGAGCTCGAAGTCATCGTTTCAGTTATTACCCCTGCAGCTTTGTCCCTTTGCAATGCCAATTCCTGCTCCTGCCTTTCGACCCCTGTAAGATCAAGCACCTCCTCTTGCACCTCCCCCATTAGCGGGTCCGCCGTTACAAGAACAATTTCCCCTCCCCTCTCCCAATCCAACACTGTGGTGGCTACCCTCCCCCCTCGTCACAGCCTGGGCAGTTATCCCCCACCCTCTCCTCTATCGCCCTCATCCCACCTAGACTTCGAGCTAAGTTCCGCCATCCTCCGCTTCTGCCGAGCCTCTGAACTAACCTCATCAACGAGCTGCCCAGCTTGCCTTCCCCCTGAACACGGCTACATTCCTCGTAGCCCTGTGTATCTAGCTTGTGTTCCCCTACTGCACGGCCCTCCTCCATCTCATCTAACCTCAAATTCGTCAGCCCCTTCGAGGCCACGTTAGACTCCCTTCCATCGACCTGCTTCATGACGTAAATTGGAGTT
The DNA here is from genome assembly GCA_037367405.1 of Ottelia alismoides. NCBI lineage: Eukaryota > Viridiplantae > Streptophyta > Magnoliopsida > Alismatales > Hydrocharitaceae > Ottelia > Ottelia alismoides. The sequence continues at coordinate 56,817 of JAZKJV010007979.1, forward strand.
CTGATCTGTTTCCCTCCTCCCACGCAATGGGTCCTCTCTGCTACTTCTTCCAAGGACAAGATCATGCCACCTTCCAGTGGCTCGGTCCTTTTTCCAAGAATGTTGTCATTCAAGCTCTCTAATTTAACTCTGTTCTGCAACTCCCCACCTTGATCCTGGATGTTTGCATCCATGGAGTCCCCAGCCTTATAGCTTTTCTGGGTCTTATTTGAAGTTAAATCCAAGGTAGGCATGCGATCCTCTCCCATGTCTCCCTTTGACAGCCACGCGGAGGGCACCTTGGGAGTTCGATCTTCTTCCGCTCGTGTCGCCGTGGGGCTTCCTTCCTGCAGAACACTTTTTGGGTCCCCGTCCGGATCTGCGAAACGAACCAGCCGAGGGTCCGTCTCTAATCGGATCGCTGACGTCGAACGAAGTCTTCTCCGGATATTCCAATTGCACTATTAACTCCCGTAATTATCGGAACAGCTCCCGATACGGTAAATAACTTATTACTGGACGAAACGTCAGCCACCTTTTGCGGGATTCTAATCATCGTGTCTGAAACGCCTCAATTCCAGTCGTTGCATCGGCTCGAGCTCCCGTCTGCCGATCGCCCCGCCGCCCCATGAATCACCAACTCCGCCCATGATTTGCGATGCTCCAATGCTTGGGTATGCGACTTCCACTGGGTGCTTCCGAAGCTTTCAGACGCAACCTCCAACTCCAGGGCCTCTCCAAAATATCGTACTCTTCTCCACCCCAACGCCGTGGGGTTAAGCCCCCTCACCTGGATTACCAAGTCAGGGCCCGATCCCACCACACTGCCATAGTCCCGAATCTTGTCAATCCAAAGCTTCGGCCCTAAGATGGACCTTACATGATCCAGACTCCTCCAGATGAGCGGGATTCCCCGCGCACGGATCGAGTTGCACTGCCTGAAGGAGACACGGCCATCGAAAATGCCAGGGGCTCTCCATCTCAGAGTTGCTTTTCCAACTTCTGTCCAGTCCAGCAGCGCCGCTTTCTCCGCTTGTGACATCCCCCGGGCCACGACACACCAGGGGTTTATGAGGGAGATGTCCCCGCCGAACGACCCATCCTTGTGTTGCTTCCTTTTTCATGGCTCCGCACATCGTGCGAGATCCTGCCCGCAGGGACTCAGGAGGAAGGTGCCTCCGGAGGGCAAACTCTTGATCGGTGAGGGAGGTGGCTCTCGAACTTTATCTCATGCATCATCGGACGTGGGGGCTGCGTAAACTAATGTTATATGATTCTTTGCCATGAATATATCAATGAATACAATATTTGCTACAAAAAGTAACAATGGAGTAACAAAAACATTCATTATTATATATTTAAATATGGAAGATAGGGAAACATATACTAAATATCCGTTACCTTAGGCCAAATTTGGTATAGTGCTGTTGAGTTATGGTTCTATATATCATACAAACGAATATCATATAACACACGTATATGGCAAATAATCCAAAATCCGTGGCATATTTTCGGTCAAACATTTATAGTTCTCGATTAGTTTTATTATCGATTTTGGCCAAATTACATTATATTATTTCATTTTTAGCTAAAGTATTTTTTTTAGATTCCATACACAGAAAAGAGGCTTATTGTTCTTATTCATCTAACTTATTCAATAATTTGTTTTTTTATTTTTAACATTATCATATAAAATATTGAAGTTGAATGAGATCAATCACTTATTATTTTACAAAGAAGTTGAATGAACGTAATACTTAAGAAAAATACTTATCAAAATTCAAAAGAGAATTCACGTCCTCCAAAAATTTCACTAGTTGAAGTTGATAATCCTTAAAATACCCTTAATTAATATCTCGATAATGTAGCATGGGTAATAGAGATCAATAGAAATAACTTATTATTAAAGAATTCAATTCAAATGATTGCATTTATTATTTTAGTTGGGAGAAACTCAAGGTTGAACATACGGAAGCAAATAATCAACTCATAATCAATTTAGATGACTTAATGTGTGGTTTTCATAGGAGCATTTTCTTGGTGTTTTTATATGCAAAATATGAATGTAAACATGAATGCAAATGTAAAAATCAAAATCAAACTAGCCTAACTTCAAAAAATCCAAATGAAATGTCAAATTCATTCAATTTTATAGGAGGTTGTTTGTCATTGATTATCTATTCAATGACAAATCCAGAACACGTTATTTACTTATTTTCTGAGCAAATATGCATGCACGAATAATCAAACTTTTTTTAAGGATTTTTTGTGTAATTTTGAACAAAATGTCAAATTGATGAAACTTGGACATAAGATAAAACCTAATAAAACAAGTCTACAGATATTTTTTTAAAATTTCTGATAAGGTATGAATTTTTTATGTATTTCTATTAAAATAGAGTGAAATAGTGTAATTAATTTCTATTGCATCCAAGGCAGCAAGTCAATACAAACCAAAATTATTAAAATTAGATATTGTAATAATGAATCCAAAAAACTTGATATTTTGGCAAAATATCATCTCTAGAACTAATTAAAAATCAATTGCAAGTTCACTTAATGATATATTAAGATAAAATTCCACAATCACTGGTAATGAAATTTAGGCACAAATTAGATCATAGTTATATGCATTATTCATGATTTTATGAGAATTTTCTAATCGCGTGGCGATTTTATACAATTTTAAAATCTTAAAAGGGTATAATGTCATTGATTATTGATCTCTAATTTTTAATAAATATACACAAGCATCAGAAAATCATTCACAAATGTCCATAGTGTAAAACATAAAATTTATTACTAGATGAAATTTTTGAAATTTTAAAAAGTTGTGAAATGTATGTCCAAAATAATACCCAAAAGAGGGGTATACATGCAATTAAGCAAATAAAATAAAAATTAACTCTATATGCACAAGGGTACATAAGGAATTACTAAAACCCCTTGGGGGTTCGCGTAACCCAGGCTGCCACATATAGCACACATGCGTGGATTGAAGCGGAATTCAATGAAACTGGAGGGCGGGTGCTACAACATGTCAACCCATGTGCGGTTGATGAATCTGTGACTCATCACTCTAATTAGCTTAAAATAGAGTTGCATCCCGAGAAATTAGTTGCATTCACATGTTTATATCTCATAATTAACATTCATGCGCTTGTAAATAATTAGCAAAAATTAACATTTCATTCTGCATTCATGTTCATTTATAAATATTCACCTAACTCCATCCATTATACCATACTAACTCCAACATATATTAAACTAAGCCATTGTGTATATGTCATTGATATTAATGAAAAATCCTAAAAAATACTAACTTGTATATATGAGAAATAAACCCAAACTTTAATTCCAAGACCAAAAGCAATAAATGTTGATATCTTTCACATACGATATCTAATTTCACTCTACTCACTTTTGAATTAATGAACATTTATCTACAAATCAAGATCAAATTCAAAATAATCAGAGTTCATTTGTGATATTTAGATTTTAGGACCTAAATGTGTTTATACATATTTACTGATCTTTGGCTTATTATTTCATGTACATATTTGACACTTATTGATTTATTTATTTTTCATTTCTCTCTTTCATCGCATGATATAACTAATTACATTAAATTGAAAGTCCAAAAAATCAGAAAAGCAAAGAAACATGCAAATCCTGACTTGGGTATTTTGACCTATTCATTTGTAAATAACTAATTTGAAAAAAATATTCTGACATTTTATTAACACCTAAAAAAATCCAAAAATTGCATTTGTCTTTTGTACTATTTCACATCATGTTTAATTTTTTCATATATTATTCATTTATATAAAACTAAATTAAAATTAAAAAACTAAAAAATGGTATTTTATATACATAGACTATCATCAAAAAAATCATAACATGCAAAATTGAGTCCATTTGCATGTAGCCCTTCATGAACATTGTAGGATGCATTTAGATCTACATTTTTCATTTTGGTAATTTTTGTGTTAGAATGTATTCGTTATTTATTTTCTATTTAGATTTGAATTTTATACGTTTGATCAATGTCAAAGCCACTTGTCGACATTCCGCTAGTCAACCTGCCAGACCCCTAGGGCAACCCATTTGTCCCCTATCATATCCCATTTGGACCGTTGGATAGACATTGATCTAACAACTGAGATAATGCCCACCTTCTTCCCAAGGGAGCACCCTCCTCCTTACATGAGGTCTTCCCACCCTTGGATCGAGCTTCGATCTGACCGCTATTGTGTCTCTTTCCACCTCTAGTCGATGTTGCCCTCCTTGCTCCGCCTCTCTACTATCTTCAACCGAACAACCTCTTCGATCATCTCCCTTCCCTTATCACCTCTAATGGCCAAAACTCGAAGCCTTCCATGTCTTATCCTCTTCCATGAACAACCCAACCATCGTCGACTCTTCCAACAACATAAACACCTTATCCCTTCGTCTGCAACCATCATCGCTCAAACTGACTCCTTTATATGATCCCCTCCTTTATCCTATCTTCAGATCTAATGAACCCCCTCTCCAGTGACCAACTAGAACCCAACTCCTACCCTCGTCAACCCCTACATCTCTACCCAATGCTAATACCAAACCCCATACATCTATGCCTCTCTCATCCTTTGTCCTCATTATCATCAGCCACCAGATCCAATGGATGAAGACCCATCGCCATGAACCACTTGCAACTACCTCTATCCGTTATCTTTTCATCCCTTATCCTCTCAGATACATAGCCCTTCAAGATTTTGATCATCCCCAATAAACCCAATTCCCTCCAAGTTTCTAGGAACCCATCTCCCTATGCCTTTTTCTCCTTCATCTCCCTCTATTTAAACCCTAACTCCTCCACTGAACGAATCTGTCCTCCATCTGTTGTTCGATGACCTCAAATAAGAGAGAGAACGAGAGAGAGAGAGAGAGAGAGAGCCAGTGGACTAGGTGTCTGGTGGCAGTAGCCCTGATCCCCTTGGTAACAACCTCCATCATGGAACAATCTATAGATTGCTTTGCATCTATGTTATTGATCTTCATCGGACCAACGAAGCTTCTCAGCGCCCTCAACCAACGTTGATCGACGACAAGCAACTGGGATAGGGCCTCTGTCCCTCGAACCTTCAAGTGTGACCCAAACCTCTAGGTAATTACTTTACCTTGTCGCTCTCTTCCCGGTCTTCTCCCTCATTCTTCTTCTTCCTCCTAAATTCATCAAGTTCTGATGCATCTCTTCACATCTCGAATATTCTTCTTCTACTTCGTCACCATGCAACCCACTCCGTCACATCACCCCAAAATCACCTCACCTTCGTTATCCCTCTCCAGTTCCCGTTCTACCTCTATGCAACCCCTCCACCTCTGATAAGTCCGTGTGGGAGATGGTCTCTCCTTCACCATCAAAAGAGCACCCTCCATACTATCTCTTCATCTTGTACTTCATGCATAAACTGAGCCTTGTAGCTCAAGTCTTTATCTTCTTTGTAGGTACACATTGGGAGATACCCCCACCATGCCTCATCGATCAGTATGAGAAGTCGAAGGAAAAAGAAGGATGGTCAAGGACTCTAGGAGACACAGTTTCTGTTCAATCAATACTTGGGAATTGATCATCACCATTCATGAGAGGAGAATCTTGACTCGTTGATCGATCAAGATCTAACCATCTCTACCATCTGGTTAACCACCCAAGCCTCCTAGCCTTGGGTGGATCTAGAGCAGCTGAAGTGAGCGACATGGAGCCTCGGGGAACCCTGACTGCCTCCACCATACGGGCCTTACCTTACGTGTTTACACACATGGTCTTTGTTTTTTTGTGACCATGCCCTTTATAGTTCCAGAAATTATGCAGAAGTCTTAATGCAAGTGAGCCTTTGCACGTGACTTGGGGGAAATTACGCCCATACCCCCCAGTATATCCTGAAAATCATGAATAAGGCCACATCTCTTAGATAATGGCATAGAAACCCACTCTGATTTGGAAAATGTCAAAGCTACCATACATAAGGTCTTAATTACGAAACATTATTTTTTCTTTACACTTATGCCCATAGACTTATATCCTTAATAACATGAGCATTTGTGGTCTGATTTTCAAGTTCTTCATGTCTTTTTAAACCTTATTTAATTCTATATCATTTAGAATAATAAAATAATTATTACATTTTTTAACATTAATCAATTGAGTTAGTTATTTAGTTATATTAAGCTCGTTTTATCTCTAATATTGATTTGTACTGCTCAATAAATTTTCATATTGGTGTATTAATTTGGAATTTAATTTGACATCAACTAGATAGTTATACTCTAGAATTAATTATGAGAGGGCTCATTGATTAAAGAGATTGACCTAGCCTGCTTGCTTGATCCATCATCTTGCATTCATTTTTCATCATTTAAAATTCATAAAAATGTATTTATTTATTTTATTCTCACACATTGTATAACATTATCTTTCTTGCAAAAAAATATTTATATGTAAAGTTCATGCATCATATTTGATTTAATTAATTGCATCTCTTTTATTTAGAAACCTAAAAAATATAAAAATTATAAAGAACCCTAAAAATTCATCTCTTTGAAAACCTAACTCCTGGATTATTTTAAAAATTGACTCTAGACCCTCATATAACCTCCTTGAGTTCGACCTTGGGACTTACCCAAGTAAAATAAATAAATTACCAAAATGGGATTAGTTTAAATATTAGTTTTAGTGTGGTTTTTGATTCATCGTTGGATCTCCATACTACAACAAAAATGACTTATTAATAAGGGGGTCTGAATGTCTATCAGCATGGTGCACATGAGGGGGGCTGGCTCGAGCGGTGCCTCCTTGGAGGAGGCGATGTGGCACGCTGTTATGCTTCAGTGGAGGCATGTGGACTCTGAGCCTGTAGGTATGTGGTAGATGCTTGGAGTGAATCTGACACAGTCTGTTCTGGAAGATAAGATGGTCAAAATCAAGCACGTGGCGAGTGGTTGGGGATGCACATGTAGAGAGATCGGATGCAATTTGAGTCTCCTCCTGAGGGACGTTGGATCAAACACAAGGTCAGATCAATGGAGACTACTACTCCTCCCTCCTCAATGCATTGTTGACTAGGGCGGAGCTCTGACAATTTCCTCTGAGCTCCTCTTAGGACCTACAGGCTCGACTGGATACCCAAGAGGCTTGAGGGATGGATGGAAATGGTATCTGAGGAGAGACAGAGTAATCATGAGGGTTGAAGTGTCATGACAATGCAACCTCATTTGAGAAGAAGATCGAGATAGAAGGAGCTTTGCCTCACCAGATCAGTGAAGGGGATGGACTGTAATGGTTAGGAGAAAGTGAAACGATGCGAAAGGGAATGGAACAGGGGTCTGGTGAGGAATGAAGGGACAGAGGACCTTGTGGTCTTCCTCCTATGCAAGGATGAAGGCAGAGCAAGGCAGACAAGGATCTAGAGAAGAGAATGGTTGCAGTTGAGGGGTCAACGAAGATGCTGGATGTACGGTGGTGCTTCACCAATGGTTATATGGATTGGAGGGTGTGTATGTGGTGTGAATAAAAAAGGGATAAAAAAAGGGGCCAAGATCAGAGAGAGCTCGCTAAGAAGAAGATGGCGGTGTGAGGCTTGTGCTGGAGCAACGAAGGCCTCCTAGTCTTTACTTGAGGTGATCGGCTGGGCCACCGAGCTCGAGCAACTCACGAAGGTGGTTGTAGTGACAGTGAAGTATCCACCAGAGCACACTTGAGTGTAGGTCGTCGTCGCTCGACTTGGAGTCATGCCACTATCACAGGAGTGAGGAGGGATCTCGTGCATAACTCACATAAAGGTGGATCAGCTGGAGAAGGTTGTGGGAGATGGTGTTTTATGGAGATGAACAACGAGTGGAGGGGCAGTTTCGCGCAAATGGGAATGATTGTGTGTGAATGTAATGGTCGGAAATGGAAAGTGACGATGGGGCTAACTATCGTTCTTCTTGGGAGGGCATGAGGAGACATGAATACTGAGGGAGAAAAGGAATATAAGGTGTTATCGACGTGAGTTCAGGGGAGAGAGAGAGTGCACTGGAAGAAGATGACAAGCATGTTGCCGTTGGATGGGCGCATGAGGAAGGTTGAGAGTTCTCCATGTAGGATAACTAGAGCAGGCTTGGGCACCGTTGGATAATATGAAATCTAACAACACATGTAGAGATGTGGAGGCGAGATGGGTAAACATTGGATCACAAGATCCAATTATTGAGGAAGGAGATGGCTAGGACTGAAGAGCCGAATGCGTGGCCCTCCTAGATGGAGCCATGTGGCCCAATAAAAAACATGAAAATAAAAAAATTATGAAAAATAAAAATAAATAGTAAATGTAATCAAATGAAAAAGGGTTCAACATGAAAATTGCTCATCTCAGTGAGACCTACACTTTTATGAAGTATAAAAATATAGAAGACCTCATTTGTATAAACTTATATTTTTGGTAAGTATTTAATGCATATTTAATACATATTTTTGTGATTTTTATAGTCTTTTTCATAAGGACTCTATTTATGTACAAATATATACAAATTAGGTTATTTGTTTATGGATTTTATAAGGAAAAATAAGGGAAAATGTGTACAATATATGCAATATATGCAAGAGAGAAATTAAGGTTTTTGAGGGCTTAATATACAATAATTAACACTAATTTTATACAAGGTGTGCAATACTTATTTTAGCTTTTATGGCTTTTAGTGAGTGATTTATTAATGGGATTGGGCTAAAAATGAGCAATAAGATGGAAGAATCATAGATTCATTTGAATTAAATTTAGTTCCATTGATGCTACATTAGAAATCTATCCATGATATGTTAAATGATATGGGTGTCTCTTCATAATAAAAGAGAGGACAAAACATATACTTATATCTATTTGTGATCTTATCAATATATTATGACAAATTTCATGTAACAACAACAACAACGAGAAACATCATTAATGATTTCAAACATATTGGTTCAAGATAAAATTGCAGTTGCAACATTCATCTTTCAAAGATGTTGCATTCCGATTTGCTTGCTTTCTTTTTTAGCGAAATCCAATTCAAAGAACGTAACATATGTCTTTTTTGTTGACAAATTTCGACATTGGAAGAAAAATAATAATGGAAAACATTGCTATTTCTTGAGTCATAAGGGAGGTAAAAGTTCTATACATATATTAGCAAAAAAAACATGAGCAATTTCATGAACAAAGCACAAGATATTGAGAATGGTATAAAAAGAGATCTTCCTCAAATTCAAGAAAAACAACTACATCTAAAGAAAATTATTTATGATGTTTGTTGGCTAGCATTCTAATCATGTATGCTCATAGAAATGGTGAAAGATCTTGTCCACCAAGTGGTAAAAAACAGGTTATTCAAGTTATTATGAAAATTTCTTCGGAATTAATGAAATTTGTGAAATCTTATAATGAACAAGTTGAAATTTTTGTACTAGAAAATACACAAAAAATTGCTACATAGATGTCACCAAGTGGTCAAAACAGGTTGTTCTAAGTTATTGCTGGTAAAAGAAGAATTATTATTTGTGATGATATCACATATATTTATGTTGTAATATAATCAAGGAAGCAAAAGATGTATGAAGTAGATAATAAAATATGGTTATTATTCTTAGATTTATTATTAAAAGTGGTAGTTTATGTTAAGTTTTTTAACTGGCACATGTATTGAATACAAGGATGGTTATACTAAAAATAGCTTAGCTGAAGTTGTTAAAAAAATTTTGATTACAAAAATATTAAATGTAAATGATTAAATGCAGCCAGAAATATGCTTCTAACATGGGATGGATTACACACCATGATTATGAAAGTAAATTGATATTCTTATCATATTCATTGCATAACTCATCATCGTCAACTGGATCTTTTAGATACTTTTTGAGAAGTGATTCATGTTCATAAATTTTTTTAATAAGTTGAGTGAAATTATCAATATTGCCAATCCATCGTCTATGTGATATTTAGAACTACAAGATGCCCATACTAATGACATTTATTACTTATTATTCAACTAATGAAGTTCAATCTACTATGTGATATAATTAGATAGACACAGTATAATATCCAAGGGAAATTCGATGGAGCTCTTATTATGAATCTATTTGTGGTTCAATCACATAGTATAGTGAAATTTGCAAGGTCATTTATGCATCATAGATTGAGATAGAAATTAGCAACAATGTGTAAAAGGTGTAGAAGTAGATGGCGCATATGAAGAAGTAACTTCTTTTGAGTTCATTCTTATCATGTATGTCATGGTAGTTATATTTGGGATAACATAAAATTTATGTCATGTTCTGCAACATAAAAATAGATCTTATAAATACTTTGCAACTTTTCTGGTTCATTGAAGAAAATCTTCAAAGTTTAAGAGAAGATGGTTAGATTGCATTCTTTTTGAAAGCTATTGTGTTATTTCAAATAATAAACATTGATGGATCTGATAAACACTAAAATATCGCAAATAATTATCATTTTATTGTAGTAGTCAGGCATTTAGGATCAATTGGAAAGATTACTTAATTAATTTTGCAATTAGAGCGAGCAATTAGATTTTTAACATGGGCAAGCCTAAGGCCAAACTCAAGAAGGCCACTGTTTCCTTAGGTCATTTTTTAGGTGATATAGAAACTAGGTTTTCAAAGAGGTATTTTTTATTTTTATGCAATTAATGATGACATGCAATTTCAGGCAAGCTAAGGGACTAAAACGTAATTTTCAATCAAACAAAGTTAAAAAATCCTAAAACTTGGCCGCAATGTGAAATGATGAATTAAAGCACTGTAATTTTTTGGAATTATCTAATGCGAAATGAATTTTATGTGAATTAAATATGCAGGTAGGGTGATTTTTCGTAAATTAATTTTAATAAATAGCAAATCTATTTATTTTTAAGAAATAAAATTCTTCTAGATAGGTCAATGTGAGAGGTATCCATGAAAAATGTTAGATCCTAAAAATAATGGGTCTACAACCTATTAAAAATCAATTTCCAAATTCTCCACTTAATTTATTATGGCCTCGATGTGCATGCAAATGATATGATTTTTTAACACAAAATAGAACACACTTAATTCTACCTATTGTGAATTTTTAGAGAAATAATCAATTTAATACCAATTTAAGAGCACGTAGTGGACGTAGTGGGTAAAATATGCAATTTTCTACCAAATTAATTATATTAAATTAACCATTCATAAAATTACCAATAAATAACCATGTAATAGAGAATAAAATGTTCTAAAATGTGTTATTTTTGGAATAAAATATGGTAATAAAATGACATACAAAATAATATTCTAATGCAGGGGTCTAAATGTATTATAGATAATAAAATTATATAAAAATGGTAACTGTACTAAAATGCAATTACCCAGACTATACAGCGTTATTTTGTAATTTTCCTCCGGGGCATGTGCGGGTCACATGTTTTATTGAGGAGGGAGTCCATATATGAATTGCGAGGTCTGTGGGGGTGGGTGCAAAAGTTCCACAGGGCACGTGGCATGCATGTGCCTCCTAGCTGGTGGAAGGTGTGCGTGGTTTGCTGAAAACAAAAGGGTGTGGGTGCAATTATCTCCGCCCTACGTGCTCCTCACGTGCACGGGGGAGGGGTGGCTGAGTCGACGAACATCGTCGATGATGCTTATGTGTAGCATGAGGCACAACAACGGAGTCCCCGATCGATGGTAGTACAGATGTTACTGCCGAGGCGCGAGAGCGAGCAGTGAAGGAGCTCGGCAGTGAGGGCGGTCAATGGAGCTAGAAGGAGGTTGAGTTCTTCTCCAGAGGGGTTGGGGATGCAGAAGCTTTTGTATCTAGGGTGGTGGCCGTGTCGACCGAGGCAGGAAGAGACGACGGTGATGCACGACAAGGTCGTTGAAGTCCGTGGCCGATGTGAGAGGCAGAGCCGCATTGTCGAGGGTTGAGCGAGAGTTTCGATTATTGGAGATGAGGCATAGATTACTGATGGAGATGATCCAAATGATCGAAGGTTCGCATGTCCTGTAAGTAGTTAGATGTAGGCGTAGGGATGGCAATATGGAGGTCCAGCTTTTCAGTGATAAAGACAAGGACCCAATCAAACCCTCTTCCTGTGCGAGGAAGAGGATGTGTAAGGATTAGAAGAGGTCTGAATGTGAGTGGAGTTCAAGTGGTTGTTGATGATCATGGGAGTTGGGGCAAAATATAAGAAGAACAATAAAGGAAAGAACAGAACAAAGGGAGGAAGGAAAAGAACAGGGAAAATAGAAGGTTACCTGGGCGTGGTTCACTTGGAGATGGTTGGAGCTTAAAGCTCTCGCCGGTCGGTGCCTCGAGGAACTCAGGTTAAGGGGATTCAAAGCTTTGCAGTGATCGAACAAACTGATACAGAGCAGGATGGTCCTCTGAATCTCATCGAGGAGGTCAACCTTCGCTTGTCTTTGCTCAACCCAACTTGGGTAGCAGTCACAGGTTGAGGCATTCTTGGGAGCTCGAAGCTTCTTATGGGTTTCTCCTAGAGATGGTATAGCTTGGCACAGTGCGGTCGATGATGCTTTTATGAGCAATTGGGATTGAGGCCAAGATGGCCGGAGCAGGCACTTGCGTGTGGGAGGTGGAGTCGTGGCTTGCACTGCCGAGAAGGGCGGAAGCCATTTGGGTGGTTGTTGTAGGCTGGGGAATCATGTGAAGGCATGTGTGCACGTCAACGCAAGAGGCAGGGGAGAAGGGGAAAGAGGGCCACGTTGCGCGCGGGGGCACGACTACATGGCGAGAAAAAGAAGAAAAAATAAAAACAATAAGTAAATAGGAATAATAAGTAAATAATTTTAAAAGAAAATAGAAGAATATAATAAAAATACATAAAATAATAATAATTAAGTAATAATTTGTTCAAATTAAATGAAAATAAAAATGGGGGTGACATGTGGCAACACTAGGAGCGACCACGTGTCACTCAAAAAATCGAAAAATAAATCAAAAGGAAAATAAAAAGAAATAGCAAACAAAGTCAAATCAAAATGTGCTCTACATGAAAGTTGCTCATCTCGACAAGATATACAACTTTCGTGAAGAAGCTAAAATCAAAAGAGATCATTTGTACAAAAAATATTTTTGATGGTACTCTATATATTCATCGAATTTTTTTATTTTGCATTTTTTTTTCATTTTTCAATAAGATAGAAAAACAAAATAACATCATAGAAAATACAAAATAAATATTCACAACCTAGTAATGAGCGACTAGGTCGATCACTGTTAAGTATCGAAAAATTAAATCAAGGTCGTTGCGACCCCAATCGACGAAGTGAAGCTCAATAAGAAAATCAAACCACCAATAAAGAAACCAAGCAATCAAATGGAGGAAACAGTCTCGCTAAATTATTTTACCTGGTACAGCTACTAGGGTCAATCACAAGGAGCACGAAATGCTGAAGCTACGAAGTAGTCAGGAATCCAAGAAAAGAAAAGAGAATGGTGGTTTTTAATTATTTTTTAAATTTTTTTATGATTTAAAAAAAGAGAAAAGATTAAAAGAAAAATAAAAAAGTAACACTTAAACAATGATTTAAAGGTCCAAAAACACTCAAAAATTCAGAACAAAAGTATTTTTGTGTTTCTAAATTTTTAAGATGTTTTTGTGAATTTTCTTGGATTTTTTTATTTTTAATTAATTTTCTAAAAATCAAACAAAAGCAAAAATAGAAACTAATGTACAGCTGGAATCTAAAGGCAGATTAAAATTAATAAAAATGCCTATAAAATTCAAGCAATATTTTTATGAGAAACTACAAAAGAAAATCTAACTACAGAAGAAGAAAACACATTTTTTGAATTTTTAAGAATTTTAATGATTTTTATAATATTTTTACTCTTTTTCAATTTTTATGGATTTTATAAATGGGAATAAGATGAAAATTGGATAGAAACTCAAACAGCACAAAACACACAAACAATGAATTTTTTAGAATTTTTCAAGGGTTTTTAATATTTTTAATTGATTTTCTAAAACAAACAGGGACTATTTTTAGTATTTTTTAATTTTTTAAAAATAATAAATGAAATCAAAATAAATCCCAAAAATTAACAAAATTCCTACACCGTGGGAGGAGCCAAGTATCAAAATCTCATATTTTTTGGAGCGAAAATGCTATTTATTTAATCAAAAACAAAAGGCACAGCTCACAGGGACCAAAATGCAAATAACTTAAGTTCTCGGACCAAAGAATAACACATACAAAAAGCTTAGGGTCCATTCTGCAATTTTCCCATCAAATTCCGCACATGTTGTAAAACAACACGCACAGGGGTATATTTGCAAATAAGAAAAATAAAACTTCAATTCATAACAGATGATAAGTTCAGGGTAAACAGTGCAAATAACCTAGATAAACACGTGGCGAAGCACGTGGGTCCACACAGGCAGGACTAAAGCACATATATGGAAAACTATAGGTATCAAAGTGCAAAATGGACTACTGTATACTTTATTTTATAGATTAAAAGATAAGCTAAAATAAAGGCAGGGTAAAATGAGCAATTTACCCATGTAGACACGTGAGCTGCGCGTGGGTGCCAGGTGTCGTCCTCTGATTGGGCGTCAATGATCGGCTCTGGAACTGTCAGGTGTCAGATCCAACGGTCGTTAGGGTGTCGGTGACGTTGCTGGTACGTGACCATTAGATCTGACATCTAACGATCTGACCAGGTCGTGAACGAAAGACTAGGATGGCGTCTGGATGATGGGTGCGATCCAACGACGGAGAGGTCCTCTGTATGAACTGAGTTGAGGCGAACTTCGTCGGAGCACTGGGGGTGATCGGTGGCTCCGATGAAGGATCTGGATGTGCCAAAAGGACCAGAGGGTCCTTCCGCGTCGGGTGGTCAGCTCAGATGGAGGGGCTGATGGTCGGATGGACGTGGCGACGGTTGGGACCTGGGTGACCTCCGGCGAGCCTCGGACAGATGGGATCGGGTGGTCTCTGTGCGCGTCAAGTCCTACACGAGATAGCTCAGACTCGGAACAATGCTCCGATCGGGGTTATTGGGCCTAAAATAAAGAGAGGTGGCAGTGGATGGGCGGTGGGTCTCCGGCGAAGGCGATAGATGAGTCTGATGACCTAATCTTGGTGATCCGAGCCAAGGTCAGGGTGAACAGGAGGTGTGGGAAGATGGAGGATGAGTGATTGCGTTGATTAAAATGGGTGGATGGCGGTGACTTGGCTCCGACCGGCTGGTCGGAGCTGGCGGAGCGACAACGGTGGGCAGATGAAAGATAATTCAAACGACGGAGCTAGAGATGATGGAATGAATACCTGAAGGACCTAAGATGATCCTAAGCTCCAGGGGAGTTGGACAGCGGGGCCTTTGCCTCGACTACGTTGCGGCTGGCGGAGGAGGCTCTTCGTGGAGGTCCTCCGGCCACAATAGGTGAGCTACGGCTACACGGCACCTCTCTGATGACCAAAGGTGGTCTCCGACCGTTGTCACCAAGGCGGTGGTATCTAGGGTATCAGAAAGGGGTGTGGCGCAAGCTGGTGAGCTGGGGAGGTGATGGAATGGATTTATAGGGGGTCTCAGGTAGCTGTATAGGTTGGGTCGGAGCACGTGAACCAAGGATGATCCGTGACTCCCTAGGGATCCACGAGGATCACATATCCACTAGGGAGATGCGGGCAAAAAATTGGAGTGAGAGGGTGCAGGATCCGGTCGGGGTAATTGGGTGAAAATCATGAATAAATCGGATCCGCACGAGGGGGGTCTGGGAGGGGTAGTTGACCGGAGTCAACATTCCTCCTGGACCAATAAAAAAAAGATAACCAAAAATATTTGTAAAATCAATTAAAAATAGCAATTTTTTTAAATTAAAAAGTTTACAAAATGAAAAATGCTTGTTATTTTCCAAAATATTTTTCTATGATTTTTATTCTTTTTGAAAAATAATTTATGGTCTATACAGTTTATTGTATTATTTACAGGTATAAAATACCTATGTATTTTATACATTTATTTTTAATTTATTATTTTTAAAAAATACCCAATTTTATATTTTATTTATTTACATCATAATTTTTGGAGTATAAAATTATTTTTGTTTTATTTTTGTTATTTATTTATAAGTATAAAATAAATAGGGAAATATACATATTCACATGTATTATATACAAGGTGAGAGAGAGTTTTATTTTATTTTTATTTTTGTATTTTTCTAATTTTTGTTTTATTTTTAGAAGTATATACAAGGAAATAGGAACACCTTTTTATTTTTATTTTTATAGAAATAATATATATACATATATATACATAGGTGATAAATATGTACAAGGTAGAGTGGCCCTATCTCTCTCTACTTATTTTATTTGGCGATCAGGCCAGTTCTTGGCCCTCTCTTGGGTTCAAGTCACTCAATATTTATTATAAATATTTCCTTCTTTTTCTTTTATTCTTTATTCTTTTATTTTTGCACAAATACATGCTAATTATGAAATATTAATAAATGCATGCTTATTGCTAATTTACTGTAATTACAACAATTTACATGATGCTTTGCCAAGATATTTAGCTAAAATAAAAGAACAAAGAGTGATGAATGAAGCTTCATCACCCCCCTATACTTTACTTTTTCTAGTCCCTTAGCAAACACTTATTTGAAAAAGAAGTGAAAAGAAAAGGAAAAGAAAAAAGAAGAGAAATCAAGGTTGATTATTAAACTTGCCTTCATTAAATTGAAGTATGGACCTCAGTCAGACCTTTGGATTATTAGTTTGTAGGAACCTTATTTGGACTTAGGTTTAAAACTTAACAGTCTCTAAGTTACAGCAATCTATGGTCAAGACTCCTCGACAATCCAGATCAGAACAAGTCTGCATACACAAACTCTAATGACCATGAATCTTTTCTTATACTGTGTAAGTGATATGTAGCTCCCCACCTCAGAAATGGAAAAGTGGCAACCCCCCTCAACAAGGTAACAATAATGCCCTAGTCTGGAAGCTCTTTCCTCGAGGAGTGGGGTATTCCCTTCTAAGTTCAAGTGCAACCGGCTCAAGAAGAGGAGGAAGAAGAGAATGAACCATGGCAAGTGTAGCCATGTATCCTAGGGAGCCCAATCAGTGTAGCTAAGTCTCCCTGCTGCCAGCTTCATGAGATAGGAATGGGTAATATAAGCTTTGCTTTATTTGTCTATATACACTATGGTGGGTATTTCATTTTCTATCAGACCCAACACTTTTTTGGAGTTTTTCTTTCTTTTGCACTTCTATTTCGATGTGCATATGTACAACATATCTACATGGTGCAGCATATATACATAAGGAGTTTTTCCTCTTGAGCCAGTAGACTATCTCTCTTTTGAAGCATTATTGCAACCCATAACTCCTGTCTTTAGACCTCAATGTCGTCAGACCAAGTTGAGATGTACTTCCTTCACTAAAAGAAGACGAGAGGTTCCACCTAGCAGTACTACCCTTGTATGCTACCCCAAGCCAAAGAAGACTGCCTCCTCACCACCTCATCAGTAGAGAGCTATGTGTAAGGTGCTAGTGCAAGTAAAGCCATTATCTATGAGAGTCATGTGTGCATTGTTAAGTGTTCTACTTAGGCCCATCAAGATGACATATGATCATAGTCTAGTAGACTCAAAGAATTAAGTCCCAAATGTCCTGAAAAGTCTTAACCCTAAGCCCTATAAGGTTCCTCTTAGAATTAGGTGGATTAAGGTCTTAATCAATCTCCATTTTCCAATTTAATTTCAAGCTAGTTTAAATGTCAACTATGATTCAGAAAAATCGTACAAGTATATACAAAATGTTTTTATGCAAATTATGAAAACGTGCAAAATTTTTGAAAAATGTTTGAATGAATGAATGCATGGATGCAGAAGTTTTGCAAAACATTTACACACATTTACACAAGGGTTTTTGCAAACTTTTGTTTTTCAAACATTTTACAAAAAATTTGTACTATATACATAATTTTAATATCAAAACATTTACAAAGAAAATGATTTTACAAACATTTGTACAAAAATAATTTTATAAATAGCTATGTATGTGCAAGAAAGAATTTTATGTATAAGAAAATTTTTTAAAATTTTAGTGGTTTTTAATATAAAGGATTTTAGCCATTTTATCTATTAACAAACTCACACAAAGTATGAGTTATGGCTAAAGTATCTACGAAATATATACGACACCCCCTATACTTAGCTCAAACGATGTCCTCAGAGTGGGTCAAGAGCGATGAAGAAGACATAACTCGTGCTTAGTATAGGGAAGTGAAAAGGAATGGTATACTACAACGACGAATAAAAGAATAGAATGAAAAAAAATCTCGATGTTTTCCCCTATACTTAGGATCAAGTAATCCTAAGTATAGCAGACTATACATAAAGGGAAATATGAGTGGAAGAATGTACATGGTCTACCTCCCCTATACTTAGGCTAAAATATCCCTAGTATAGGCAGCAAAACAGAGGTAAAAAGAATCAAAAAAGAAATCAAAAGTCTGACACCCCTCCTAAACTTAGGGTAAAGTACACCCTAATTAAAGCATAATCAAAGATGCAAATGGGGTGTTTGACTAAAGAATGGTATGATATGGACATCTGGATCTATTCATGGCAGAAGACAGTGATAATCAGGCATGAGATGCACTAGATGTGAGTCAAAGACCACATCTCACAGAAAATGAATAGGGGCGATGTCAATGACCAGTGGCTCATGATCTAGAGATGATTTGAGCCGCTTTCCGTTAACACGAAAGGTAGAATCAAATGACATTTCAGATATGTCAATACTTCCATTGTCATGTACCTTTCGGACCAGGCATGGTCCTTTCCATTTGCTCTGCAACTTCTTTGGAAATAATCTAAGCCTAGCATCGAACAACCATACTCTCTGGTCTGGCTCAAACTGCTTGTGGCTGTTATGTGAATCATGCCACTCATTCACTCTCTGCTTGTATTGTAGGCTGCTCAAAAAGGTTGCATCTCTAAGCTCCTCCAGGGTTGCCAATTCCGCCCTCCTCTGGTCTCCTACACTCACTGGATCCAAAAGTATGTTTGTGACAGCCCAAAGTGACTTATGCCTAATCTCGACAGGTAAATGGTAGGGCTTTCCATAAACGAAGCAAAAGGGAGACATACCCAGAGGTGTCTTGAAGGAAGTCCGATATGCCCACAAGACCGAGTCCAAAAGCTGTGACCAATCCTTTCGGTCAGGACGGATGACCTTCTGCAATATAGTCTTGATCTTCCAATTCGATACTTCAGCAAGACCATTGGTCTGAAGATGATATGGAGTGGCTACTCGATGGTCTATGCTGAACTCACTAGCAAGGGCCTTTACCTTGTCGTTGACGAAATGAGACCCCCTTGTCAGATATCAACACTCTAGGCACCTTGAACCATGAAATGATGTTCTTCCTCAAAAATCTGCATACAGTTCTAGCATCTGCGGTTCGGGCGAGGATGGCCTCAACCCAACAACTAACATAATCAACGGCCAACAAAATTTACTCAAATCCCTGACTCTTATGGAATGGACCCATGAAATCGATGCCCCATGCATCAAAAACCTCATAGAAGTAAATGGGCTACATCGGTATCATATCACGCTGTCCACAAGTGCCCATCCTCTGACAGTCAGTACACCTCTTCACAAATTCATCGGAATCCTTGAAGAGGGTAGGCCACCATAGGCCAGATTGAAGCACTTTTTATGTCGTTCTCTTCCCAGAGTGATGTCCCCCTGCCTCAAGCTTGTGGCAATAAGTGAGGACACTATGGTGCTCCTCCTGAAGAATGCACCGATGCCAGACGCTATACCCTCCTTCATGATAATGTACGGGATCCTCCCAATGGTAGAACTTGTCCTTCGCGAGGAAGGTCTCAAGTCGCTGCCTGGGCCAACCTTGTGGAACTTTCTTGGCAACAAGATAGTTCACAATGTTGGCATACCACGGGAGTGAGGCGATAGCAAGGATCGCCTCATCTGAGAAGGTCTCAGATATGGAATCAGTCTGCTCAGATTCCTCAAGATGCTCTAATCAGGAGAGATGATCCTCCACCACATTCTTGACTCTAGGCTTATCCTTAATCTCAATATCAAACTCCTGGAGTAGAAGGATCCATGCAGTCAATCTCTCTTTGGCATCCTTCTTTGCCATGAGGTACCTAATGACGGTATGGTCAGTGAAGATAGTCACCTTTGATCCAATGATGTAAGATCTAAACTTATCTAGGGCAAATACGGCTAGCATCTCCTTCTCAGTGATAGTATAGTTCTGTTGCACGGCATCCAATGTACAGCTAGCGTAGTGAATAGAAAATGGCACTCCATCCTGCCCCTATCCCAGTACGGCCCTTACGGCAAAATCAGAGGAATCCGTCATGATCTCGAATGGGAGAGACCAATCAGGCGGCTGAAGTATAGGAGCCTCAACAACTAGACTCTTGAGAGTCTCAAATGACGCAAGACAGTTATCATCCACAATAAACTCGGTGTCTTTGGTTAGCAAATCATTCAATGGTCGGGCAATCCTACTGAAATCATGAATGAAGAATCGGTAGAAATCGATGTGCCCCAGAAAAGATCGTAACTGTCGCAAGTTGGACGGTGGACTGAGTTTCCTAATGATATCTACCTTGGCCGGATCAACCTCCATGCCCCTGTTGGAGATGATATGACCAAGCACCGTCCCTTGAGTCACCATGAAGTGACTCTTCTCCAAGGATAATACAAGATGGACCTCGATGCATCGTTGAAGGACACGGTCTAGGCAGTCAAGACAAGCATCAAACCCATCGCCATAGACCGAAAGTCATCCATGAGGACCTCCAAGCACTCACCCACCATGTCCGAGAAGATGGACAACATGCACCTTTGGAATGTCGTCGGAGCGTTACATAGACCAAAGGGCATCTGTCTAAAAGCATATGTCCCAAAGGGATAGGTGAATGTGGTCTTGTCCTGGTCTTCGAGCGCAATGGCCACCTGGTTGTAATCGGAGTACCTGTCAAGAAAGTACTAGTGACTCTCCCCAGCTAGCCTCTCTATAATATGATCAATAAAAGGCAACAGGAAATGATCCTTCTTGGTGGCCTGGTTCAATCGTTTGTAGTCCATATTGACCCTCCAAGAAGTGGGTACCCGGGTAGCGATCTCCTCTCCAGACTCACTCACAACTGTAGTGATGCCTATCTTCTTAGGCACCACATGTAATGGACTAACCTACTTGGAGTCAGAGATGGGGTAGATAAAATCGACGCTCCACCATTTCGAGATTTCCTTCATGACAACCTCTTGAAGGTTCGGGTTCAACCGCCACTGGAACTCACAAGACAGCTTGGCGTCCTCTTCGAGATAGATATGGTGGGAGCACAGGGCCAGACTTATCCCCTGGAGATCGGCTACACTACATCCTATAGCCTTGCGGTTCTTTTCAAGAACCTCTATTAAACGAGATTCTTGCTCTCCAATCAAATTTGCTGAGATAATGACTGGGTGCATCTCATGCTCACCCGCATGGAACCTATTCTTCAACGACTGCGGCAACGGCTTCAGCTCTGGGCAACTGGGAGCTGGCAGATCTGGCCTCTGAAAGGTCTGAGTGAAAGCAACCAAATCTGCGTGGGAGAACTCTCGCTAGTCATGACAATCTGGTGAAGACTGCTCTACTGGTGCGTCTGTACTCTGAATAGGATCAATCTCCACCCTAGTTGCTGGCTCTGTAGGAATCAGACATGGAATCAACTCATCAAACTCTACCCAATCAATATTTGACTCCGAGGGATCTGAATCTGAATCAAGAGAAATATCAACTGCCTCGCTATCCTGAACACGGTCTACAACCTCAAATGTGTCCTCTGTCAAGAATGCATTCTCCAAGCTCTTCTCTACTGGAATCTGGGAATCAGTGGGATCTGAGGGTGAGAGGATGGCTCGTAAAATGGGGTCTGACCAAGCTACTTCATCGTCTGTGATCACAAAATCGCAATCTTGGTGGACGTCTCACTCTACCTCTGTCATCGGCTCTGAATCTGTAAGCGGCTCTGAGCAAGCTGAATCTCGCGCTCTAGTCTCGTCGATCGTCTCTATTTGTATAATCTCACCCTCGATGCAAAAGTATACCTTCCCGCTATCATGATCGGACACTGCCTTGGCTGTGGCTAACAATGGGTGTCCTAAAATGATGGGGATATCGGTGACAGACTCAAGGATCTCTATGTCCAACACAACGAAGTCCACAAGGAATTTCAGGCCATGAATTGTGATGACCACATCCTTCAGCAACCCCTTCGGACTCTTAACAGATTGATCAGCAAACTGAAGGACCATCCTGCTCTGTCGAAGAGGGCCAAACTCGAATCGGTCAAGTAAGGTTGCCGGAAGTAGGTTGATAGAAGAGCCACTGTCTAATAGAGTCCGATCGAACCTCTGCTCATGTATGTGACATCTGACATAGAGAGCTCCTGCATCTGGCCTCTTGGCTGGCAGATGGTTTTGGATGGCGAAGCAGGCGGCCTGAGTGAGCACATGGATCTCTGAGTGATGGTTCCTCCTCTTTCTGCAAATGGTAGTCTTCTCTCTAAGGTTCCTCTGGAAGAGAGGGATGTGCTCCAAGGGCTCATGTAGAGTCAAATGTATCTGGAATCTGTCTATCATCTGTTGGCTGAACTCTAGCTGCTGTGATTTTTTTGGATTTTCTTTTTTAGTCCCCTTATCCAAGTGGAGTGCTTGAGGGAAGGGGATGGTTGGGTCCTCCTTCGATGGAGGGCTAGGATTGGGTCTCTACTGTGGTGAAACAGAATCCATGCACATATCTCCATGCATCATAGATGGACTCACAAATGAAGAACCCTTTCCTTTATTACATTTTCCAGAATAGTCTTGAGATACAAGAATAGAAGGAAATGCAACAGGAATAGAATGGGTGGTCTTAGTACCACCGCGACATCTGGACTTGCGGCATCAGCACCGCACTCTGGCTCAACATCATCATCTCTGGTGGCATCAGCACCATCTCCTGCATCTGGTGAAGTGACGGCCTGAATACCGTCAGCTGGATCTATATCCTTGGTGGCGTAAGCACCACCGTCATCATCATGAGCGGTATCAACACTGCTCTCCTCCTCATCTGGCGCTCCTGAGTCCTCATGTGGTCATCGCTCAAATGAGGCACCGCCGGCTGGCATCCTACCGCTCCTAAGTGTAACAAAGTCAGCATCAAAGTATATGTAGAAATATCACCAAGTGAATCACTAGGAGTGGTAACCTCTGTAAACTCTACGTGCTCAGACTTCCTCTTTAGGTTGTTCGGATTTGGCTCGATCTGAGCAGGTATGGCGACCTTGCCCTTCACTATCTCTCTCATCTCCTGACGGAACTCGTCCATCTCCCGTCTGAATGTAGCCTACTGATCGGAGATAAGGCAGGCTAAGTCCTCTAAAGCTGGTTCTCATAGGCGGGCCCATGAGAACCAGATGGGTGGCCTCTATGAAAGTGAGGTTGCTGCTGTTGAGAAGGATGAGAGGGATACTGGTGAGAGAACTGCTGAGGCTATTGTTGCTGCCTCCATGACTGTCCCTGCTGATAGGGACGAGGACCCTACTAGTACTGTGGATGTGGTTGTGGATGTGGATGTGGGAACTGGGGCTGCTGGTGCTATTGGTTGAACTGGCCACCCTGAACTGGAGGCTGCTGCTGGGATGAGGCACCTCCAGTCGACCAACGGAATCTGGGATGGTCTCGTCAGATCCCAAGCTGAGGTCGGTCATATCATATCTCGCTGAATTCCATCAAAGGCTCCTGCTTATAAGTCGGTGGGGGAAGAACTACCAGGGGCTGATCCGGCAGGTAGACCACCATTTGAGTGTATGGAGATGGTGGTGGCTGGACATACTGCTGGTACTACTGCTGGAATGGCTCCGCCTGAATATGATGTACCTGTCGGTAATAGGAGGAAGGCTGGGTTGAGTTGCTGTTGCTCCTCGGATCCGCCCGTGACCTGAGATGGGGTTGAGAAGACATCTATGCCTCCTAGAGACACATGATCTGGGTCTTCAGGTCACTCAGCATATGTGCCATCTGATCTATCTGAGACATGCCCTGGCACTACTTCTTCTCAATAAGCTTTATGCGGTCCAACTTCTTGTTGATGATACCCATATCAGCGGCCATCGACTCTGCCTGTGCTGTGGCTGCTGATGATGTAGAAGGACATGCATCGACTCGTGCTATCCTCTAATAGGACACGGCCTGTGGTGTGGGATTCTCCTGCGTATAAAGGCGGGTCTGGGACATGACTATATAGTTCTCTGCCATCTCCTCGTAGATGGCCCAGACCTGATCCTCATCCTTGGCGAAATAGGAACCCCCACAGGATGCGTTCACTAGCCCCTGCAACTCCGGTGTAAGCTCGCAGAAGAAACTCTAGACAAGGTTGGGCTTGGATATGTCGTGATGGGGAAACCAGTCAATGAGCTCTCTGAACATGTCCCATGCCTCATGAAATTTCTCATTGGGGAGCATGGAAAAGTTGTTGATCAGGGCTCTGGATGTATTCGTCCGGCCGAGTGGATAGTACTTATTCAAGTACTCGTTCCGGAGCTATTCCCATGATGTGACGTATCTCCCTAGGTGCTTTAGCCAGCTGGTTGATCTGTCTATGAGGGAAAATGAAAAAGCCATCATCCTGGTGGTATCCTCGTCCACGAGGCGATCGTGAACCGTACTACTGATCATCTCAAATTCTTGGAGATGAAGGTGTAGCTCCTCAGTGGCGAGTCCGTAGAATCGAGGTAGAAGCTGGATGGTCTGAGGTGGGAGCTTGAAATCTCCCAGAATGGCTGGCAGCTGAATCCATCTGTGGATCAGAGTTGCACCAGGGTTGTGCAACTCTCTCATCGGTCGTGCAGATGCTGCTGGCAGTGTCGACTCATCTAGCTCTCCCTCAGGGTTGTTTCATCTTCTACAGGCTCTACGTTGACCTCTGTCGGCTCGCATCTACTCCATCTCTCGGCGTATATCCACCATGAAAGCCTCCTGGTCTCTGATCTAACACTGCATGGTCTCCAGGAGGCTAACAGGGTGTTGTTGATGGTACCCTGATCTGATACGTAGGTCTGGTTCCCGCTGGGTCCATCGGTGCGCTCCTCACTGCTGGCCATGGTTTTTGAAGGCCTTAAGATGATCCTAAGCTCCAGGGGAGTTGGACGATGGGGTCTTTGCCTCGACTACGCTGCGGCTGGTGGAGGAGGCTCTTCGCGACGGTGCTCCGACCACGATAGGCGAGCTACGGCTACATAACACCTCTCCGATGACCAAAGGTGGTCTCCGACTGCTATCACCAAGGCGGAGGTATCTAGGGTATCAGAAAGGGGTGCGGCACGAGCTGGTGAGCTGGGGAGGCGATGGAATGGATTTGTAGGGTGTCCCAGGTAGCTGGATAGGTTGGGTCGGAGCACGTGAACCAAGGATGATCTGCGACTCCCTAGGGATATGCGAGGATCATAGGTCCACTGGGGAGATGCGGGAAGAAAATCGGAGCAAGAGGGTGCAGGACCTGGTCGGGGTAATTGGGTGAAAATCTGATGGACTGCAGACCTATCCTTTTTAATGTCGTCTAATTGACTATTTCATTGCAGTCGGATATATCCGCGTTCGATCAAAAATAACCATGCGGATCGAATAATTAACGAATAAATGTACGCGCGATTTTATGTTTATTTAGCATGGGCAAGCCCTAGGGTCGACTCAAGGAGGCAAAGGAACAACTTGGGATCAGATTAGATTAATTAGATTGTGGTTCTCCAAGTGGGATTTTTTTGGTATTTTTTTAATGTAATAAAAATGGCAAATGCAGAATATGAATTGGATTAAGTTAATACGAAAAGAACTGACTTAGCCAAATTTAATTTTAATGTGAAATAAGTTCAAATCAGCCAAGTGATATTTTTCCTAAGAACCTAATCTAACAACGAGTGCAAAATGTATTTTTTTGGAATTTTTGGGTTTAAAATGCACAAATGAAAAATGCAAACTTTTTTAGGGTTTTTATAAATTTTCGTGCAAATGATATGCAAAAATTATAAAAAATTTACCGAAAGTTAAATATGATGAAATGAAGCTACACTAATATTTTTGGAATTATCTGACACTTTGTGATTTTTTTATGAATTATTCACTGAAAACAGAGTGACTGCGGGTATTTAATTCCTAATAAATCCACGAAATCAAATTATCCAGAGATTTATCTGAAATAGATATCGTAATAAAGAATCCAGGAGAGTTCGAATTTCTCAAAAATAATATTCGTGGAATTAATTAAAAATCAATTATAGAAATCACTCTATAATTTATTTTATGCACAAGATAGCTCCTAATTGGATGAAATTTGGACTGTAATTAAAGCACAATTAGATGCATCATCTACAATTTTTTCACAATTTTTGGAGCAATAAATATGGTTGTGCGAATTTCAGAGTTTAAATGGGTAAAATATCATTGATTTTTAATCTCTAATTTTTAATAAGTAGTCTGAACTCAAAAAATACAAATAAATAGCCACGGGATAAAGAATTAGTTGCTCCACAACATGCTATTTTTGATTGAATAAAAGATGCTAGATGTTTGTCCAAATTAATGCATGAACTTAGGGGTGTCTTCGCAATTACAGAAATTAAACTAATAAACTGAAACTATGCAAAGGGGCACATTTGCAAATAGGGAAACATGCAAGGGTGACAATGCAATTTTCACAAAAAATATAAAAATGAATTGGACCTTATTCTTCATCCGCACACTAGAGCAAAGGGGCGGAGAGGGGCGTGACGGTGCGGTGGGAGGGTGGCTGAAGGTCGAGGCGGCGCTCGGGTCGCGCGGGCGGCGATGGGGGAGACGTGGACGCACGTGGCCTTGCTGGCGCGTAAACATGTGGTGCGCGAGGGCAAGACGACGTGGCGGGTTGGCACGGGGGCGGCGGTTGCTGAGCAAGGTGGTGGCGGCGCTGCGCCGCTACTAGGGGTGTAAGAAAATTCTCAAGTTCGATATTCGCTCAGGTTCGGCTCGTTAAAAGTTTGATTCAGATTCGGTTCGGAAATAAACGAACCGAACCTGAAAACAAGTTTAGGCTCGATTAAATAAACGAACCGAACCTAAAAATCATAGGTTCGCTCAGGTTCGATTCGTTAAAAGCTCGATAAACATACACATAAACATATTTACAAATCCTTATCCGTAGAAGTGGACTTATTTTAGATGAGTGGTTTTTATCCTAGGGTAAGTGAATTTTGTCTAGAGATAACTAGATATTTACGGGACAACTAGGTTTTATCTTGATATAAACTATCCAAAAATAAATAGTCGCATCATGTTTACAACATCTATCATCTATGGTCTAGTACTTTTCCCTTCTTTATCTTCAAATCAACAGAACAAGTACGAATATTACGTATCGAATATCTTCGCATTATTCTTATTCCTTATCCCCATCTTAATAGATATAAAATACATTATAATTATACTTTTTTCAAAGAGACGAATCCTTATTAATCTATATTTTTCAAAAAATGAAGATGAGTTAGATAAAGAAAAAATTTATATAGATATTTATTCTAACTGTAAATACACATATATATATATATTTCCATTTCTCTTCTTTTCACTCCTTTATATTAGAGAATTCTTAAGTTCGATATTTGCTTAGGTTCGATTCGTTTAAAAAGAGGTTCGATTCGGATTCGGTTCGAAAATAAACGAACCGAACCTGAACAAAAGTTTAGGCTCGATTAAATAAACGAACCGAACCTAAAAATATAGGTTCGCTCAGGTTCGGTCCGTTTACACCCCTAGCCGCTACGAGGTCGGCGGTGGAGGGGCTCGATCGCGGCGTCGCGATGGTGGTGACCGGGCTGTGAGGCGGGCGCGAGGCACCGTGGGGGCAGTGATGGGGCGACGGTAGCCGAAGCTTGGGCCAAGGAGGGGCTGTTGCGTGGGCACTCGGCGGTGGCTGACGTTGGCAGACGGCGAACGACCATGCACAGCCGCGAGGGGCGGGGCGGAGGCCGGGCGCGAGGAGCCACGAGCCGCGAGACGCGAGCTGCTGGGCTGGAGGGAGGCGCGAGATGGCAGGTGGGGGGTCGACCATCGGGTGCAGGAGAGGCGGCGGTGCTGCTTGCGTGGAGGAGGGCAGCGCCAGCATGGAGGCAGGGGGAGCGGCTACGGTTGCTTCCTCCTGTTCTCTTTTTTTTTATTTTTTTATTTTTTTTGTTGTAATTTTTTTAATGTAAACAAGAAATAAAATGTGTATGAATTGAAATGAACTGGTGGTTTGGTGATGGTGATGGTGATGAGTGGTTTTGTATGTAAACTGTAAATAAAATGCTAATGGAGAAGAGGTGGACTGTGATGGTGGTGACGAAAATGGTAGATGATAAAGGTGGTGATGTGTTGATGTGTGTGATAGTGATGAAGAACAAGGAAGAGAAAATTGTTAGATAAAATAAAATGACAAGATATAGATATAGAATTTACCTGTGGTTCGCCAGATTGTGGAGCCATGGTGTGCGGCTTCCGTCGTGGCCTCGAGAAGGATGGCGGAGTCCTTCGAAGCTGAGCAAGTCCAATTGGATCTCACGATGCGGCAATGGGGATGCCGCAGATCTCGCCTAGAGGTTGTCGTCACCTCGACTCGTCATCCCCGACAACGGCGCCATTTGACGAGCTGCGGACCTACCCTTTTAATGTTGTCGGGTTGACTATTTCGTGCAGTCGGATAGATCCGCATCGATCAAAAATTAACCGCACGACTCGATTAATCGTCGAATGAAATTAAGTGTGGTTTTATGTTTATTTAGATTGGGCAAGCCCCAGGATCGACTCAAAGAGGCAAATGAACAACCCGGGATCAAGTTAGAGGGATTAGATCGTGGTTTTCCAAGTGGGATTTTTTGGTATTTTTTTAATGCAATAAAAATGACAAATGTAGAATATGAATTGGATTAAGTTAATACAAAAAGAACCGACTTAGCCAAATTTAATTTTAATGTGAACTAAGTTCAAATCAGCTAAGTGATATTTTTCCTAAGAACGTAATCCAACAACGAGTGCAAAATGTTTTTTTTGGAATTTTTTGGGTTTAAAATGCACAAATCAAAAATGCAAACTTTTTTAAGGTTTTTATGCAAATTTTCATGCAAATGATATGCAAAAATTATGAAAAATTTACTGGAAGTTAAATATGATGAAATGAATCTACATTAAGATTTTTGGAATTTTCTGACACTTTATGATTTTTTTATGAGATATTTACTGAAAATAGAGCGACTGTGGGTATTTAATTCTAATAAATCCACAAAATCAAATTATCCAGAGATCGATTTATCTCAAATAGATATAGTAAAAAAGAATCCAGGAGATTGGATTTCTCAAAAATAATATTCGTGGAATTAATTAAAAAACAATTACAGAAATCACTCTATAATTTATTTTATGCACAAGACAGCTCCTAATTGGACAAAATTTGGACTGTAATAAAAGCACAATTAGATGCATCATCTACATTTTTTCACAATTTTTTGAGCAATAAATATGGCTGTGCAAATTTCAGAGTTTAAATGGATAAAATATCAACGATTTTCAATCTCTGATTTTTAATAAATAGTCTGATACTCAAAAAATACAAATAAATAGCAACCGGATAAAGAATTAGTTGCTCTACAACATGCTATTTTTGATTGAATAAAAGATGCTAAATGTCTGTCCAAATTAATGCATGAACTCAGGGGTGTCTTCACAATTACAGAAATTAAACTAATAAACTGAAACTATGCAAAGGGACACATTTGCAAATAGGGAAACATGTAAGGGTGACAATGCAATTTTTACAAAAAATATAAAAAATGAATTGGACCATATTCTTCATCAGCACAATAGGGCAAAGGGGCGGAGAGGGTCGTGACGGTGCGGTGGGAGGGTGGCCGAAGGTCGAGGCGGCGCTCGGGTCGTGCGGGCAGCGATGGGGGAGACGTGGACGCGCGCGGCCTTACTGGCGCGCACGCGCACGGTACGCGAGGGTGAGGCGGCGCGACGGGGTGGCGCAGGGGCAGCGGTTGCTAAGCGAGGTGGTGACGGCGCCGCACCGCTGCGAAGTCGGCGGTGGAGGGGCTCGACCGCAGCGTCGTACTTGTGGTGACCGGGCTGTGAAGCGGGCGCGAGGAGCCGTGAGGGCGGTGACGGGGCGGAGGTAGCCGAAGCTTGGGCCAAGGCGGGGCTGCTGCGCGGGCACTCGGCAGTGGCCGATGTTGGCAGACGGCGAGCGGCCACGCACAGCCACGAGGGGTGGGGCGGAGGCCGGGTGCGAGGAGCCGCAAGCTGCTGGGCTGGAGGGAGGCGCGAGGTGGCAGGTGAGGGTCGACTGTCGGGTGCAGGAGCGACGGCGGCGCCACTTGCATGGAGGAGGGCAGCGCCGGTGTGGAGGTAGGGGGAGCGGCTACGACGGCTTCCTCCTGTTCTCTTCTTTTTTTATTTTTTTGATTTTTTTGTTGTAATTTTTTTAATGTAAACAGGAAATAAAATGTGTATGAATTGAAATGAACTGGTGGTTTAGTGATGGTGATGAGTGGTTCTGTATGTAAACTGTAATAAAAATGCGAATGGAGAAGAGGTGGATTGTGATGGTGGTGACGAAATTAGTAGATGGTAAAGGTGGTGATGTGTTGATGTGTTTGATAGTGATGAAGAATAAGTAAGAGAAAAATTGTTAGATAACATAAAATGACAAGATATAGATAGAGAATTTACCTGCGGTTCGCCGGATTGTGGAGCCACGGTGTACGGCTTCCGTCGTGGCCTCAAGAAGGATGGCGGAGTCCTACGAAGCTGAGCAAGTCCAATTGGATCTCGTGACGCGGCAATGGTGATGCCGCGGATCTCGCCTTGAGGTTGTCGTCACTCGACTCGTCTCCTACAGCTGTCACCTGAAGGTTAAAGGGGCTCGACCTCACTTCTCTTGAAAACGGCAGATGATGGAAAATGGAGGAGGGGATGAGAATATAAAGAGGAGGAGGAAGTTAGAAAAGAGGTGGAGAAGATGGAGGGATGGTGGAGGGAGTGGTGACTTGGAGTGGGGAAGAAGAAAGGAATGAGTAAAATGGGAAAAAAATAATATATAATATAAGTAAAATAAGTAGGCTACTAAAAATAACAATAATTAAAATAATAATAATTAAAAAAATAAAATCCGAAAATAATAAAAAAATAAATCTGAAAATAAAAAAAATGGGGTGACATGTGGCGGCTCTAGGAGCTGCCACATATTGCTCCTAGAAAATTCAAAAATTAAATGTAAAGAAAATCAAAAAGAAATAACAAAAGGGATTAAATCAAAAAGTGGTCAACACGAAAGTTACTCGTCTCGACGAGATCTACAACTTTCATGAAGGGTCGAAAATTAAAGGAAGTGATCTGTACAAAAATGTATTTTTGGGTGGTACCTTATAGATATAAAATACCGTATTTTTTCCTTTTGTAAATTTTTTTGTCGTTTTTCAATAAGAGAAAAATCAAAATAAAAATAGAGAAAATATGAGAAGAATATTTACAGCTTAATCTTTTTTTGGATTTTTTATAATGAAGAAAATAAAAAGATAAAATACAGGGGTAAAATGGTCAATATGTACAATATACATAAGGGGCCCAAAACCCAAGTTTTGCATACGAGCTCCTATTTTAATGAAAGTGGTCTTGTTTCGAAGGTCTTTGAATGTATATTACTTTAAAAGTGAGTAGACCTAATTCGGAGGTTGTATGAGAGAGATATATGCATTTTAAGGTCTAAGGTCTTCAACTGGGATTGGGGTTTTATTGGGTAATTTTACAAGTTAGTATTTTTTGATATTTTTCTTTAATTAGTGTTAGTCATATATACACAATAGAGTTGGTTTATTGGATTCGGAGTTAGTATAAAATATATACAAATAAGGTATTTTATCAAATATACAGGTGAATATTTACAAGTGAATTTGGCTTCTTATCTTATGCAAATATGAATGCTAAAAGGCAGATATTATGCTTGCATGCATGAATGCTAATTTTGCAAGATAAGGAGCAATATGCTGCTATTAACTTGGGAACAAGACTCTCTTTTCAACTTTTAGAGTGATGAATCACTGATTCATCAACCCCCTATACTTAAACATTGCTCGTCCCCGAGCAACTAAAATGAAATGCAATGGTGAAATGATTTTGGGTTCCATACCAATGTCATGAACAAAAGTTGAAAATGGAGCTTGACTTGACCTTTAGATTAATTGTGTAGCGGAACTTTATTGGGATCTGAATTTAAGACCTAACAGACTTCAAGTTCCACAAGTCTTCTATTCAAGACGCCTCAACAGTCAGGTCAGAACAAATCCTCAAACGCAAATTTCTGATGACTATGATTCTTACTTGTACTGTGAAAGTGTAAAATAGCTCTCCACATCAGAAATGGCTCAGAACCAGCCTCCTCTAACAAGGTAACTCTGATTACCCGGTCCAGTAACTCTTTCCTCGAGGAGCGGGGTATTCCCTTCTAAGTTCAAGTGCGGCCAGCTCAAGAGGAGGGGGTAGAGAAAAGAATGGACGGTAGCTAGTGTAGCTACCTATCCCCAGATGCCTGATCAGTGTAGCCAAGTCATCCAGCTGTATTTTCTTTGCTAATATACATACTCCGACAAGTATTTTATTTTCACTTGGACCTGTCTGATTTTTTTGGAGTTCTTGTATTTTTTTTCTTTTTTTTCTCTTTTTTTGAACTATATACAAGGTGCAGCATGTACATCAGGCTATCCCTCTTTTGAAGCATTATTGCAACCCACAACATCCCCTCCTCAGACGTCAACACCACCAGATTAGGTTGAGATGCACTACCCTCCCTAGAGGAGGACGGATGTTTCCCACCCGTGTGCTACTCTAAGGTAAAGGATACTACCTCCTCACTACCGCATCAATGAAGAGCTACGTGCAGTGTGCTTGTCCAAGTTAGGTCATTATCTAAAAGAATCATGCGTGTGCACGAGATATTCTACTTAGACTAATCAAGATGACATGTGAACATAGACTTGCGGACTTAATGAATTAAGTCACTTGACCTGAAAGATCTTAACTCCCAGCTCCTATAAGGTTCCTATGAAATTAGGTGGATTAAGGTCAAATCAAGTCCATCCTCAATATCTACTCATAACTTGGTTCAGAACCCACTAGCTTTTCACCTTGCATATGCAAGATATGCAGATGAGATGCAGATGACATGCTATGCAGATGAATGAAATGCAAGACTTTTTTTTGAATGCAAAGATGATATGCAAGAGTAAATAAGAAGCCTATTTTCTTTTGTTTTTCTTTTGTGTTTTTTTTTTTTGTGTTTTTTTCAAAACTTTGGTACGGCTCCTATGTTACAACAATTTACAAGAGTTTATAAGTATTATACAGATTATACAAGTGTGATACAATATACAAGTATACCAGTATTTTAATTTTTTTTACAAAGTTTTGCAAATTTTTTCAATTTTTACCCACCCATAATTATTGCAAAAAATATACAAAAAAATACGCAAAAATACACGAAAGTACTATGGGTAAAGTATATATGTAATATATACACGCCCCCTATACTTAGCGTGTGATATGTCCTCAGAGCATGAAAAGCGAGGAAAAAGACATAGCTCGTGTTAAGCGTAGGAGATCTAAAATAACAAAATGTATAGAAGTCGCTCTGCCCCCCCTATACTTAGGCTCTAGCAGCCTATGTGTAGAAGAAGATAAAAAATGGGGCGTACGAGGTTAAGAGGGGAAATGGAGGAGTATATACACAGCGGGCATCGGTCCCCCCTATACTTAGGCTCTGGCCAGCCTAAGTATAGGACAAGAGTGAGTGTAAGAACCGATGGGATCTGGAGAATGTACATAGAATGATCAAGAGACTCGGGTCACTCTCCCCCCTATACTTAGGATCTGATCATCCTAAGTATAGCCATAAAATGAAATGATATGGAGCCGGGGCGAGTGATTCGAATCACTAGGGAGGGAGGGAAAATATATACGAGGAGAATTGAAAATATACATGGATCAGGAAGGTTTGTGACGAACCTTCTTGCGGGATCGGGGAGGTGGGTAATATACAAGTGTGTCGCTGTCGGAATCGTCTTCAGATGAATAGTAGTGAGGTGAAGGGATCGTCCAACGAGGGTCTACACATGGCTGCTTGCTTAGATACAACTTAAGAACAACCGAACTGAGCTCACTCATATAAATCACCATGTCCGGACCCGATGAGGATTCCTCTGAAACTTCCTTCTCCGGAATGTTGAAGGAAATTTTCTTAGTCGATAGAACATGAATCATTGAGAGGGAGATGAGAGCGACGCACCTTGAGAGGTTCGAGGGAACATCTTGAGGAATCAATTTTCTACTTCCTCTCAATAGATATCCGACTAGAAGATGCGACTAGAAGATGGAGCAACCGTGTTTTTATGTGGAGTCAATTTAGTCTTGGTTGTTTCCTTTGAAGGTCCAGGATGTGGTGCGGTGCTGACCATGGGTTCCTCATCAGACGAGTCACCATATAGATTAGCATATTCCTGAAGGGTCAGCACGTGTCTCGAGAAGG
The DNA here is from genome assembly GCA_037367405.1 of Ottelia alismoides. Taxonomy (NCBI): domain Eukaryota; kingdom Viridiplantae; phylum Streptophyta; class Magnoliopsida; order Alismatales; family Hydrocharitaceae; genus Ottelia; species Ottelia alismoides. The sequence continues at coordinate 91,460 of JAZKJV010007979.1, forward strand.
TGCCAATGATCTCAGTTGGCTTGACATTATTTGGCTCTTGTGTCGGATCATCAAAATGGTCAAGACAATCAGCAAAAATCATGTCCGACTCAATGTCAGCTTCTGGTCGTGAGTCCTCCTTAGAAGCTATCACGGTGGTGGTGCAAGCAGTTGAGGAGGTGTGGGGAGTCTCTGAACCAATGGTCATCCAGACAATCAGTCTCTCAGGTGTAGTAGAGAGGTGGGACTCATCTTCCTCTCGATGGTCATGACTGTCAGTGGATGTGCGGGTCGCCTTAGAGTAAAGTTTATCAAAGAATGGATGAGGTCGAAGCGCTCCCAATGCTGTAAAATCGATTTCCCGAGTCTCGCAATCTATAATCGCCTTAGCCAAGGCTAAGAACGGCTTCCCGAGAATAATCAGAGACTGGGAAAACTCTCCTCGATGCTCAATGTCAATGATCGTGAAGTCCATCTGGAGTAGAGCACCTTGGAAAGTAACGATGACTAAAATATTTCCTCTCGGACGTTTGATAGATCGATCAGCCAGCTGAACGATCTCTCTCGACTTCCTAAGTGGCCTGAGTTTGAGCTTGTCAAACACATAGGTCAGGAGGATATTTACTGGTGAGTCATCATCGATTCTTGCATGGGTAAAGATGGTGTCTTTGATTTCACATTCAACTCGAGGCAACCACTTCACTCTGTGGCTTTTGGTCTTTCTCCCCATTACCAAGGAGGAGGCCATAGACACTATGTGTCTTTCAATCCTTGTCCTCTTATTGCCCAACCTCTTTGGCATCAATTTACTTCTCACAAATCGTTTGAGGTCGGGAAAGTGATCTATAGCCTTTATTAATGGAAGATTAAAAATCAATTCTTCATCGAGTGCTTCCCTTAGGGTAGGATCCAAATTTTTCAAGTCTTTTTCATTTTCTATTTTTATGGATTTTTCTAATTTTTCAATTTTTTGGTGTTTTGGGTAGATGAATGATCAGACTCAAGTTTGGAAGGCAAGGAGTTAGTAGAAAAGGGAGATAGAATGGACTCCAGCTGTATAGAAGATGTGGGTTCCCTAATGTTTGCTTGGTTTTCAACATCTGATCTACTTACATCATTTTCCACTTTCATTCCCACGCTGGCAGAATTTGAGTGCAATATTTCCATGACGTCTCTCAACTTGTTACCTTATGTTTCATTCTTCACGATAAGTCAAGAAATGTCATCCTCCAAAAAATTCTCATGACAAATCATGGAGAGTTCTGCTCAATTGGAGGATACTGCTGAGATATTGGGGTCTCATACTCAACATACCTAGACTCTGTCATGTAATGCTAATGGACTATCTAAATAGCAAATATTGGTCGGTGCCTCATATGATGGAGTCAATGAAACAGAGACTGATAAGTCTAGGTCATGAGTCCAATCTTGTGAATGTATAGGCTCTTCGAATGAAGGCTGGTTAATGGAGGTTTGATCACTAAAGTCAATCAAGTCTGGGAAATCAGGATGTGCAGGCCTCTCCATTCGGGTTGTTCGCTCGACCATGTTATGCCTAAGGTCAAGTCAGGATGCGTGTATGTAAATTGTTGTATGGTCCCTACTTGAGGTGAGAATGAAGTATGTGGGGGCATATAGTTTTGCTAATCATCTGTCTCAGCAGTGGCTTGCTCTTCATGCGATTCTTTGATTCCTGCAAGCTCTCGAGAATACGGACAGTCAGCCCAAGATGGAAGTGGATCTGGAGTGTTGGAATATGGAGTGCGTGATAAATACGAAGAAGTGGAGAAGTCAGACGAAGTTGTGACTTCATAATCAGGTTGAGGTGGAGCCGACCATGGGTAAGGATCTCCCGTGGGCGGCGGAGGATAAATGAAAGACTTAGAAGGTGAAGATGATCGGTATATGGTCGATTTGGAATGACCAGAGATTTCAGGGTATGAGGACCAATATCCCGACATCTTGAAGATGAAAAGATGATGTAAGAAGATTGAGGTAGAGAACGTTCAATTACAAAGGATAAACATACACGGACAGACACAAAGACAAACGCAAGAGCAAACCCCGAGTTCACACTCAACACGGTGAAGGACTTGAAATAGAGTCCAATTGATCTGGTTGATTTTAAGTGTGAGTTTATCAGACAAGATAGCAAAGGTTACGTATCCTAGAGGGAAGTCGGCTCAGAGCGGATGCGTCTTCCCTGTTTAATCTGTCGCCTAAGATACCGATGCTCCTTCTTTTCTTCGCTCCTATCCAAGTTGATGGATTCAAAACCTGCCCCTATCTACCTGCAAGCAGGCGAAGGCTGACAAGGCCGGAACTTCACCCCGGAGGGTTGCTGGCAACTTGTCGTGAAGTACCACATTTTGCCCCTATCTACCTGAGACAGGCAGAGGCTACTTGCTCCTAGTCAGTGAACCTAAATAATTCAACTTGTGATATTTGCTAGGATCAGTCGGAACGTGATATGGAAGGCGGGGATTTGGGCTCTGCCTTAAGGTGTTCACACACACTCAAGTACCCTCACTCAGCCTGAAAAAAATGCTGGGGTTAATTTCCCGCAAACAAGGTTTAATTTTAGTCAATTTTTTGGTCCAATTCAATTAGCAGTCCCGATTTTAAAGATTAGTTGTCACTGATATTAATCCACACAAGCAATCACATCTACCGTCCAGTCCCAATTCCTTTATCTTAGGTTTAGAAAATTGAGATAGAGAGAATCAGAAAAAGCCGATGCAATCTAGAAAACGATGATGAATGCTTGAGTAAGAATACTTACAGTGCCTCCAGCTCTCTACAATGCGGGATGCAAGACTGAATTGAAATTTTACACTAAATGGAATGCAAGCGATGAAAAGCTGCTCCTAGACAGGCAGTTCTATTAGCGAGTGAAGCATAGGTTGATTTGACTAGATTTGCGGTCTAGGTGCGTCTTTTAAGTGAAGTGTGTGGTCCTAAAGAATTACGAGCACAAGCAAATCCTATAGTGGCTCGAGGAGCCGCTAGTGCAAGCCTATTCTAAAGATTCAATCCACACAGCACACAGGGACACGGTTCATTATGACGTACACATGTGAGATCTCAAACGGGAACCACTGTAAATGCAGATATTTTTTTACAAGTTAAAAAAGATGAAAATCTTTCTGGCGTCTCAACACCCGACTAGATCCACGAATCGTAGGCCTCTGATGCACTTCGAGATGCGTTGACTTCAAGAAAGTTGCTCCAAATCCACCGAACCCTGGCACAAAAAGATACAAAAATGTCAGAGATAGAGAGAGAAAAATAAATAGAAAATAATTGAAAAAATGGAATAATTACAAGGTGGTTCAGGGATCAGACTACCCGAATAACTGGAAAACGTAAATCTAATTTTCTAAAGTGATCCTAAGCCGTTTGCCTCCCCAACAATGGCGCCATTTGATGGGCCGCGGACTTACCCTTTTAATGTTGCCGGATTGACTATTTCATTGCGGTCGGATAGTTCCGCGTCGATCAAAAATTAACCGCACGACTCGATTAATCGTCGAATGAAATTAAGTGCGGTTTTATATTTATTTACCCTGGACAAGCCCCAGGGTCGACTCAAGGAGGCAAAGGAACAACTCGGGATCAAGTTAGAGGGATTAGATTGCGGTTTTCCAAGTGGGATTTTTTTGTATTTTTTTAATACAATAAAAATGACAAATGTAGAATATGAATTGCATTAAGTTAATATAAAAAGAACCAACTTAGCCAAATTTAATTTTAATGTGAAATAAGTTCAAATCAGCCAAGTGATATTTTTCCTAAGATTGTAATCCAACAACGAGTGCAAAATGTATTTTTTTTGGAATTTTTGGGTTTAAAATGCATAAATGAAAAATGCAAACTTTTTTAGGATTTTTATGCAAATTTTCATGCAAATGATATGCAAAAATTATGAAAAATTTACTGGAAGTTAAATATGATGAAATGAAGCTACACTAATATTTTTGGAATTTTCTGACACTTTGTGATTTTTTTATGAATTATTAGCAACTGTGGGTATTTAATTTCTAATAAATCCAGGAAATCAAATTATCCAAAGATTAATTTATCTCAAATAGATATTGTAATAAAGAATCCAAGAGAGTTGGAATTTCTCAAAAATATTATTCGTGGAATTAATTAAAAATCAATTATAGAAATCACTCTATAATTTATTTTATGCACAAGACAACTCCTAATTGGACTAAATTTGGATTTAATTAAAGCACAATTAGATGGATCATCTACAATTCTTTCACATATTTTGGAGCAATAAATATGGCTGTGCGACTTTTAGAGTTTAAATGGGTAAAATATCAGTGATTTTCAATCTCTGATTTTTAATAAATAGTCTGATACTCAAAAAATACAAATAAATAGCCACGGGATAAAGAATTAGTTGCTCTACATCATGCTATTTTTGATTGAATAAAAGATGCTAAATGTCTGTCCAAATTAATGCATGAACTCAGGGGTGTCTTCGCAATTACAGAAATTGAACTAATAAACTGAAACTATGCAAGGGACACATTTGCAAATAGGGAAACATGCAAGGGTGACAATGCAATTTTCACAAAAAAATATAAAAAATGAATTGGACCTTATTCTTCATCCACACACTAGGGCAAAGGGGAGGAGAGAGCGTGACAGCGCGGTGGAAGGGTGGTCGAAGGTCGAGGCGGCGCTCGGGCCGTGCGGGCGGCATTGGGGAGACGTGGACGCACGTGGCCTTGCTAGCGTGCACGCGCGCGGTGCGCGAGGGCAAGGCGGTACGGCGGGTCGGTGCGGGGGCGGCAGTTGCTAAGCGAGGTGGTGACGGCGTCGCGTTGCTGCGAGGTCAGCGGTGGAGGGGCTCGACAGCGGCATCGCGATGGTGGTGACCGGGCTGTGAGGCGGGTGCGAGGAGCCACAGGGGCGGTGACGGGGCAGCGGTAGCCGAAACTTGGGCCAAGGCGGGGCTGCTGCGCAGTCACTTGGTGGTGGCCGACGTTGGCAGACGGTGAGCAGCCACGCACAGCCGCGAGGGGCGAGGCGGAGAACGGGCGCGAGGAGCTGCGAGCTGCTGAGTTGGAGGGAGGCGCGAGGTGGAAGGTGGGGGTCGACCGTCGGGTGCAGGAGCGCCGGCGGCGTCGCTTGCGTGGAGGAGGGCTGCGCCGGCGTGGAGGCAGGGGGAGCAGCTACGGTTGCTTCCTCCTGTTCTCTTCTTCTTTTATTTTTTTATTTTTTGTTGTAATTTTTTAATGTAAATAGGAAATAAAATGTGTATGAATTGAAATGAACTGGTGGTTTGATGATGGTGATGAGTGGTTTTGTATGTAAACTGTAAATAAAATGCGAATGGAGAAGAGGTGAATTGTGATGGTGGTGACGAAAATGGTAGATGATAAAGGTGGTGATGTGTTGATGTGTTTGATAGTGATGAAGAATAAGGAAGAGAAAATTATTAGATAAAATAAAATGACAAGATATAGATAGAGAGTTTACATGCGATTCGTCAGATTGTGGAGCCACGGTTTGCGGCTTCCGTCGTGGCCTCGAGAAGGATGGCGGAGTCCTTCAAAGCTGAGCAAGTCCAATTAGATCTCGCGACGCGGTAATTGTGATGCCGCGGATCTCGCCTTGAGGTTATCGTCACTCGACTCGTCTCCTACAGCTGTCACCTGAAGGTTAAAGGGGCTCGACCTTACTTCTCTCGAAAACGGCGGATGATGGAAAATGGAGGAGGGGATGAGAATATAAAGAGGAGGGGGAAGTTAGAAAAGAGGTGGAGAAGATGGAGGGATGGTGGAGGGAGTGGTGACTTGGAGTGGGGAAGAAGAAAGGAAGGAGTAAAAGGGGGAAAATAATATATAATATAAGTAAAATAAGTAGGCTACTAAAACAATAATTAAAGTAATAATAATTAAGATAGTACAATCCGAAAATAATAAAAAATAAATCCGAAAATAAAAAATAGGGTGACATGTGGCGGCTCTAGGAGCTGCCACATATCGCTCCTAGAAATTCAAAAATTAAATGTAAAGAAAATCAAAAAGAAATAACAAAATGGATTAAATTAAAAAGTGGTCAACACGAAAGTTACTCGTCTCGACGAGATCTACAACTTTCATGAAGGGTCGAAAATCAAAGGAAGTGATCTGTACAAAAATGTATTTTTGGGTGTTACCTTATAGATATAAAATACCGTATTTTTCCTTTTGTAATTTTTTTGTCATTTTTCGATAAGAGACAAGTACATGTCCTATATATTAATCTCATAAAGGATATGATGATAGGGCTTTATCTTGTGTAAGGACCCCGACGGGGAAGACTGACTATTTTGATATCAACATTGGTTTACATCAAGGTTCAGCTTTGAGTCCATTTCTTTTTACTTTGATTATGGACGAGTTGACAAGTTACATTCAGGATGAGTTACCTTGGTGTATGTTATTTGCTGATGATATTGTGTTGATTGACGAGACTATAGATGGAGTAAATGAGAAGCTTGAGGTTTGGAGACATACATTGGAGACTAAAGGTTTTCGTATAAGTAGGCTAAGACGGGATATTTGGAATGCACCTTGATGGAAGCAATGGTGAAGGAATCGAGGTGAAGATTGGTGACGATAACATCCAGAAGAGAGATTCTTTTAGATATCTGGATCTATTTTGCACATGATGGAGAAATTGATGGAGATGTTACTAATAGAATAAATGCAGGCTGGCTAAAGTGGAGAGGAGCCTCCGCTGTTCTCTGTGATAAGAAAATGCCTTTAAAAATTAAAGAAAGTTTACAAAGCAGCCGTGAGACCTGCTATGCTTTATGGTTCTGAATGTTGGCCTGTGAACCATAGACATGTGCAGAGAATGGCTGTAGCAGAAATGAAAATGCTAAGATGGATGTGTGGACATACACGTAAAGATCGAATTCGGAATGATGCAATCAGAAAGAAAGTTGGTGTAGCTCCGATCGAGGATAAGATGCGAGAAAACCGCTTAAGATGGTTTGGTCATTTGCAAATAAGGTCAACTGATGCACCGGTTAGGAGATGCGAGTGTTGGGATGTTGAGCCGGCTAAGAGAGGGCGAGGACGGCCCAAGAAGTGTTGGAAAGAGACTATACGAAGGGATCTTAGTTTGTTGGATATAAATCCGAGATTGACCCAAGATAGATCGGAATGGAGGCGAAGAATCCATGTAGCCGACCCTACTTAATTGTGGGAAAAGGCTTTGTTGTTGTTGTTGTTGTTTTCAATAAGAGAAAAATCAAAATAAAAATAGAGAAAATATGAGAAGAATATTTACAACTTAATCTATTTTTTTATTTTTTAATAATGAAGAAAATAAAAGGATAAAATATAAGGGTAAAATGGTCAATATGTACAATATACATAAGGGGCCCTAAACCCAAGTTTTGCATACGAGCTCTGATTTTAATGAAATTGATCTTGTTTCGAAGGTCTTTGAATGTATGTTACTTTAAAAGTGAGTAGACATAATTCGGAGGTTGTATGAGAGACATATGTGCATTTTAAGGTCTAAGGCCTTCAACTGGGTTTGGGGTTTTATTGGGTAATTTTACAAGTTAGTATTTTTTGATATTTTCTTTAATTAGTGTTAGTCATATATACACAATAGAGTTGGTTTTATTGGATTCGGAGTTAGTATAAAATATATACAAATAAAGTATTTTATCTAATATACAGGTGAATATTTACAAGTGAATTTGGCTTCTTATTTTATGCAAATATGAATGCTAAAATGCAGATATTATGCTTGCATGCTTGAATGCTAATTTTGCAAGATAAGGAGCAATATGCTGCTATTTACTCGGGAACAAGACTCTATTTTCAACTTTTAGAGTGATGAATCACGTATTCATCAGAATCATGCATAAATCGGATCCGTGCAAGGGGAATCCAGGAGGGGTACTTGATCGGAGTCAACATTCCTCCTGGACTAATAAAAAAAGATAACAAAAAATATTTGTAAAATCAATTAAAAATAGCAAATGATTTTAAATTAAAAAGTTTACAAAATGAAAACTGTTTGTTATTTTCGAAGCTATTTTTCTGTTATTTTTAATTTATTTTTATGAAAAAAATTTATGTTCTATATAGTATATTGTATTATTTACAGGTATAAAATACCTTTGTATTATGTACATTTATTTTTAATTTATTATTTTTATAAAGATAACCAATTTTATATTTTATTTATTTACACCATAATTTTTGGAGTATAAATTTATTTTTGTTTTATTTTTATTATTTATTTACAAGTATAAAATAAAAAGGGAAAGATACATATTGACATGTATTATATACAAGGTGAGAGAGAGTTTTATTTTATTTTTATATTTTTATTTTTCTAATTTTTGTTTTATTTTTAGAAGTATATACAAGGAAATAGGAACACCTTTTTATTTTTATTTTTATAGAAATAAATTATATATATAGGTGATAAATATGTACAAGGTAGAGTGACCCTATCTCTCTCTACTTATTTTATTTGGCGATCAGGCCAATTTTTGGCCATCTCTTGGGTTCAGGTTACTCAATATTTATTCTAAATATTTCCTTCTTTTTCTTTTATTCTTTATTCTTTTATTTTTGCACAAATACATGCTAATTATGAAATATTAACATATGCATGCTTATTGCTAATTTATTGTAATTACAGCTATTTACATGATGCTTTGCCAAGATATTTAGCTAAAATAAAAGAATAAAGAGTGATGAATTAGGCTTCATCACCCTGATCAAATCAAATCAAATCAAGGTCATTGCAATCCCATCCCAATCGACGAAGCGAAGCTCAACAAGAAAATCATACCACCAATAAAGAAATCACGTAATCAAACGGAGTAAGCGGTCTCGCTAATTTATTTTACCTAGTATAGCTACCAGGGTCGATCACAAGGAGCACGAAATACTAAAGCTACGAAGTAGTCAGGAATCCAAGAAAAGAAAAGAGAATGGTGGTTTTTAATTAATTTTTTTATTTTTTCTATGATTTAAAAAAAAGATAAAAATGTTCATAGAAAAAAGCAACACTTAAATAATTATTTAAAGGTCCAAAAACACTCAAAAATTTAGAAAAAAGGAATTTTTGTGAATTTTCTTGGATTTTTCTAATTTTTAATTAATTTTCTAAAAATCAAACAAAGTCAAAAATAGAAACCAATGTACAGCTGGAATCTAAAGGCAAATTATAATTAATAAAAATGCCTATAAAATTCAAGCAGTATTTTTATGAGAAACTACAAAACAAAATCTGACTACAAAAGAAGAAAACACATTTTTTTAAAAATTTTTATAATTTTCAATGATTTTTATAAGATTTTTACTCTTTTTCCATTTTTATGGATTTTATAAATGGGAATAGGATGGAAATTGGATAAAAACTCAAACAGCACAAAACACACAAACATTGAATTTTCTAGAATTTTTCAAGGGTTTTTAATATTTTTAATTGATTTTATAAAACAAACAGGGACTATTTTTAGTGTTTTGAATTTTTAAAAAATAATGAACGAAATCAAAATAAAGCTCAAAAATTATCAAAATTTTTACATCTTGACAGAAGCCACGTATCAAAATCTCGTAATTTTTGGAGCAAAAATGCTATTTATTTAATCAAAAACAAAGGCATAGCTCACAGGGACCAGAATGCAAATAACTTAAGTCCTCGAACCAAAGAATAACATGCACAAAAAGCTTAGGGTCCATTCTGCAATTTTCCCATCAAATTCCGAACATGTTGTAAAACAGCACACACAGGTGTATATTTGCAAATAAGAAAAGTAAAACTTCAATTCATAATAGATGATAAGTTAAGGGTAAACAGTGCAAATAACCCAGATAAACACGTGATGAAGCACATGGGTCCATACATGCAAGACTAAAGTGCAAATATAGAAAACTACAAGTATCAAAGTGCAAAATGGTATATTGTATACTTTATTTTACAGACTAAAAGATAAACTAAAATAAAGGTAGGGTAAAATGAGAAATTTACCCATGCAGACACGTGAGATGCACGTGGGGTTCCAGGTGTCATCCTCTGATTGGGCGTGAACGGTCGGCTCTGGAACTGTCAGGTGTCAGATCCAACGACCCTTAGGATGTCGGTGACGTGGCTGGTACGTGACCGTTAGATCTGACATCTAACGGTCTGACACCTGCTGTGGATGAACGGCTACGGTGGCATCTGGACGATGGGTGCGATCCAACGACGGAGAGGTCCTCCAGATGAACTGAGCTGAGGTGAACTTCGCCGGAGCACCGGGGGTGATCGGTGGCTCCGATGAAGGATATGGATGTGCCAAAAGGACCGGAGGATCCTTCCACGTCGGGTGGTCGGCTCAGATGGAGGGGTTGATGGTCGAATGGACGTGACGACGGTAGGGACCTGGGTGACCTCCGGTGAGCCTTGGACAGATGGGATCGGGTGGTCTTCACGTGCGTCAAGTCCTGCACGAGATAGCTCAGACTTGGAGCAATGCTCCGGTGGGGGTGATTGGGCCTAAAATAGAGAGAAGCGGCGTTGGATGGGCAGTGGGTCTCCAGCGAAGGCGATAGATGAGACCGATGACCTAATCTTGGCAATCCGAGCCAAGGTAAGGGTGATCAAGAGGCGTGGGAAGATGGAGGATGAGCGAATGCGTCGATCAAAATAGGTGGATGACGGTGACTAGGCTCCGACCAGCTGGTCGGAGCTGGCGGAGCGACGGCGGTGGGCAGATGAAAGATAAATCAAATGACGGAGCTAGGGATGATGGAATGAATACCTGAAGGTCCTAAGATGATCCTAAGCTCCAGGGGAGTCGGACGGCAGGGTCTTTGCCTTGACTACGCTGCGGTTGGCTGAGGAGGCTCTTCACGGCGGTGCTCCAGCCACGATAGGCGAGCTACGGCTACACAACACCTCTCCGATGACCAAAGGTGGTCTCCGGCTGCTGTCACCAAGGCAGAGGTATCTAGGGTATCAGAAAGGGGTGTGGCGTGAGCTGGTGAGCTGGGGAGGCGATGGAATGGACTTATAGCGTGTCTCAGGTAGCTGGATAGGTTGGGTCGGAGCGTGAGGGGGAGTCTGGGAGGGGTAGTTAACCAGAGTCAACATTCCTCCTGGACCAATCGAAAAAAGATAACCAAAAATATTTGTAAAATCAATTAAAAATAGCAAATGATTTTAAATTAAAAAGTTTACAAAATGAAAATGTTTGTTATTTTCCAAGCTTTTTTATGTGATTTTTATTTATTTTTATGAAAAATAATTTATGGTATATATAGTACATTGTAGTATTTAGAGGTATAAAATACTTATGTATTTTGTACAATTATTTTTAATTTATTATTTTTACAAAAATACCCCAATTTTATGTTTTATTTATTTACACCATAATTTTTGGAGTATAAAATTATTTTTATTTTATTTTATTATTTATTTACAAGTATAAAATAAATAGGGAAAGATACATATTCACATGTATTATATACAAAGTGAGAGAGTTTTATTTTATTTTTATTTGGGATATTTACCAGGCAGACCCTATAATCTTTGCCAATTACCTCTACGACCTTTGAAACATCCTAATTCCTCCCTCGACCCCGTAAACTTGCTAACCCTTACCCTATAGACCCTGTGGTTAACCTCCATCCATTTACCAGTTAAAACTAACCAGATTTCATTATATTCTTTTACATTATACCTATTTTGTTTGTCAAATTTACATTCAATGCCATTCCCCCTCTCCCTCCTAATCATATCCTTTTCCCACCCCCTCACCGTCGACCTCCTCCCCGTCGTCCTCCTCGAAGCCTCGACCCTCGCCACACCGCCCGAAGCCCCAACCCTACCTCCCCTGCTCCTCCCCCACTACTCGCGCCACCTGAAGCCTTGGCCCCTGCTCGTGTCCTCTACTCCCCCCACCCCGCCGCTCGATGCCCCCCTTCCCGTAGCCTGCTCGAAGCCCCCGCCTCCTCCTCCCGCTGCCTGCCACGCCTCCCCTGCTCCACCCCACCCCGCTGCTCGATTCCCTCCCCTCCCGCAGCCTCCTTAAAGCCCTCACCTCCTCCTCCCGTCATCTGCCCCGCCTCTCCTGCTCCCCCCACCCCGCCTCCCCTTCTCCCCCCACCCCGCCGCTTGATTCCCTCCCCTCCAGCGGCCTCCTCAAAGCCCTTGCCTCCTCCTCCTGTCGTCTGCCCCGCCTCCCCTACTCCCCTCACCCCACCTCCCCTGCTCCCCCTCCACCCTGCCTCCCGTGCTACCCCCAACCCCGCCGCTTGATTCCCTCCCCTCCCGCGGCCTCCTCAAAGCCCTTACCTCCTCCTCCCGCCGTCTGCCCTACCGCCCCTGCTCCCCCCACCTCGCCACTCGATTCCCTCCCCTCCTGCAGCCTCCTTAAAGCCCTCGCCTCCTCCTCTCGTAGCCCTGCCTCCCCTTCTCCCCCCACCCCGCCGCTCGATGACCCCCTCCCTCGTAGCATGCTCGAAGCCCCCGCCTCCTCCTTCTGCCGCCTGCCCCGCCTCCCATGCTCCATCGGCATTTCGCTGCCTAGATCGTGATCAGTAGCGAAGCAGGGCCACCCCTTGAGATGTTGGGTATCACTATTATGCTTGATCGAGAGAGAAGAATCAAGGATCACTACCTCAATCTGAACGCCACTTGAAGAAGACCATCGTTTGCCTTAAGAACTCGCCGCCATTAGGAGGACGAAGCATAGTCGTAAACAGAGGTCAGACTATAGTAGCACATTCCGAGAACAACGATACAAAGGAAGAGCATCTGAGATCAGAATACATCGAGCCTTCAAGCAAACTCATGCTGCCACCTTCTTCATTTTGACGAAGAAACCCACCTGATCTCCAGGTTGATCACGCACCGTCCAATATCTGAGGAGAGTTGAAGAGTAGTCGTGAGATCAAGGTGCATTTAGAACCGTTCGATCAAAGAGGCGGTACACATTCTTTTTTTCTCTTGGTTAATTCTAACCATCCGATCGCGGATTGGTTAGATTAACTCGTTTTAACCCAAGGAAGTTAACTCTAAACGTGTCAATTTAACGGTAGGGTTCATGGGGTAAGACGGAGCAAGTTTATAGGGTCGAGGGAGGAATTAGGATGTTTTAAAGGTCATAGAGGTAATTGGCAAAGATTATAGGGTCTGCCGGGTAAAAATCCCTTTTTATTTTTATTTTTTTTCCTAATTTTTGTTTTATTTTTAAAAGTATATAGAAGGAAATATGAAAACCTTTTTATTTTTATAGAAATAAATTATATATATGCATAGGTGATAAATATGTGCAAGGTAGAGTGGCCCTATCTCTCTCTACTTATTTTATTTGGAGATCAGGCCAATTCTTGGCCCTCTCTTGGGTTCAGGTCACTCAATATTTATTCTAAATATTTCCTTCTTTTTCTTTTATTCTTTATTCTTTTATTTTTGCACAAATACATGCTAATTATGAAATATTAACAAATGCATGCTTATTGCTAATTTATTGTAATTACGACTATTTACATGATGATTTGCCAAGATATTTAGCTAAAATAAAAGAATAAAGAGTGATGAATGATGATTCATCTCCCAGTCTAATTATTTTGTATTTTTTTAATAATTACGAAAATAAGGAAATAAAATAAAGGAGATTTATATACAATTAAATATATAGACTCAGGTTCATTTATTTTCTTTGATATTTGCTTCAATATTTATTTAGATTTTTATAAAATTTATTAAAACATAAATCAAAAGAAAATAAGTTCAAAAGAAATAAATCGAAAAGAAATTTTTTGTACTTAAAATGATAAGGTCAATATAGGCAATATGTACAATATACAATGAGAGCCCAAAACTCAAGTTTCACATATGAACTCCGATTCTTTTGAATTTGGTCTTGTTTTGTAGATAATTGAACAAAAATTAATTTAAAAGTAAGTAATGATTCATAGGAGACTGTATGAGAGAGACATTCACTTCGAGTCAAAATCCTATGTAGTACCTGGGATTTACTTAAATACCCAGGTTCTACATAATATTTTTTTACTCAGAAACTACAAAGATGGACCTTCTCTTCTGCCAGACTGAGACCGTAGCTGTCAATTTATGTGGCTCTTCCTACTCAAGTTATGTGCTTCTTTATTGTCGATGAACACACATTCAAATATGTCTCCACAATCAGAAATGTGGGTTTTGTATGCACAGACACTCACAAAAGATTTATATTGATGCAGAAAGACAGTCACATAATTTACATATATTGAATTGTCCACTGATACACTTTCATTTTTGTATCACATTAACAACTACAAGGTTTACAACTCAACGCTTTCGCCTATGCTGATATGTGACGAGCCGCGGAACCTACCCTTTGTATGTCGTACGATTGACTAGTGCGTTGCAGTCGGATAGATCCGCGATCGGTCAAAAATAACCGCACAATTCGATTAAATGTCGAATGAAAATTAAGATGCAGTTTTATGTTTATTTAGCCTGGGCAAGCCCCAGGGTCGACTCAAGGAGGCAAAGGAACAACTCGGGATCAAGTTAGATGAATTAGATTGCGGTTTTCCAAGTGAGATTTTTTTGGTAATTTTTTATGCAATAAAAATGCCAATGCACAAATGCGGTTGAACTAGGTTATTAAGAAAATCAACAACTTAGCCAAATTTACTTTTAATGTGAAATTACTCCAAAATGACCAAATTGTATTTTTCCTATAAACCTAATCCAAAAGTGAATGCAAATGTATTTTTTTGGAATTTTTGGGTTTAACACGCACACATGAAAAATGCAAACTTTTTTGGGGTTTTTATGCAATTTGTCGTGCAAATGACATGTGAAAATTATGAAAAATTTAGTGAAAGTTAAAAATGATGAAATGAAGCTACACTAATTGTTTTAGAATTTTCTGACACCTTGTGATTTTTTTATGAATATTTTACTGAAAATAGAGTGACTGCGGGTATTTAATTTCTAATAAATCCACGAAATAAATTTTCCAAAGATTGATTTATCTCAAATAGATATTGTAACAAGGAATACATGAGACTTGAAATTTTACAAAAATGTTATTCATGGAATAAACTAAAAATCAACTACTGAAATCACTCTAACATTTATTTTATGCAATCGACAACTCAAATTTTAATGAAACTTGGACAGTAATTAAAGCACAATGTGAGGCATCATCTACAAATTTTTCGCAATTTTTAGAGCAATAAATATGGCTGTGCAAATTTCAGAGCTTAAATGGGCAAAATATCACTCAATTTCAATCTCTGATTTTTAATAAATAATCCAATAGCCACAAAAATGCGATTAAATAGCCAGGTGATAAAGAATGAGTTTCTCTACAACATGCTATTTTTCATTAGAATAAATGATGCAAGATTAATGTCCAAATCAATGCATGAACTCGGGGTTATAAGTGCAATACTGAAATGAAACTAACAAGCTAAAATGTGCACGGGAGCACTTTTGAAAGTTACTGAAATTCGCAAGACACAAATGCAATATTCACAAATAAAATAAAAACAATACCCTTTACTTTTCCCCCAAGATTGAGCACACGATGCAAAGGAACGGCTAGGGCACGCAAGGGGCGGCCAGAGAGGAGGAGTGCCGCGCGCGGTGGCGGTGCGGCGTTGGGCGGCTCGCGCACAGCGCGGTGGTGGAGATGCGCGGCGGTCGTGCCGCGGCGCGCAGCAACCGCGCGAGGGGCGAGGGCGACCGGGCGGCGCCGAGGGAGGCGCACGAGCGGCGCCGAGGTTGAAGGCGCGGAGCAAGGTCGGCTGGAGGAGGCGAGCGGCGCTGCTCGCGTGTAGCGCGGCAGCGGGCTGGGGAGAGAAACACAGCGGCCGCGCACGGGTTGGCGGCGCGGTTGGCCAGGCGTCGCCGCGGAGGGCTGCTGCCGCTGAGGATGCGGCGGTGCCGCGCGGCCACAGGGGGTGCTCGGCTGGAGGTCTCGTGGGCGGCGAGCCGCGCGACCGCGCGCGGAGGAGGGGCGCGGTGCGGCGGCTGGGGAAGGCGCGGCAGGGCTGAAGGTGGAGGGACAGCGTCGGGTCGGCGCGAACTGGGGCGGTGGCGCGCAGGCTTGCGTCAGCCTGGAGCGGTGGCGGGCCGTCCAAGGCTGCAGGAAGGTGGGGCTGGCGGCTATCGGCGTTGGCGGAACACTGCGTCGTTGGAGATTGTGCGGGTGGCCGGCTGCAGTACGGGTGGCCGGCTGCTCCTGCTTTATTATTTTTTTTTGTTTTTTTATTGTTTGGTATTTTTTTTATATTTTCTTTTTAAACAGGAAATAACATGTGCAATGATGGTGATTGTGAATGTATGCAAGATTGTGGTGGAGATGATGGTGGTGTAATTTTTATGTGATTTTCTTTGTAAACAGGGAAATGTGGAGAATGAAAATGCAATGGTGGTGTGAGTGTATGATGACGATGAGAATGGTGGTGATAGATGAATAAAATAATGGTGTGGTCAACAAAGAAAAATTGTTAGATAAAAATAATGTAGAAGACAGAGATAGAGAAATTACATGTGTTGTTCGTCTGATTGTGGAGACGCGTCGTGCGGCTTCCGGTTGTGGCTTCGATCCGTTTCGACGAAAAATCGGAGAAGCTTTGCGATCTTGACGGGAAGTTCGCTACGCGGAGATTAACCGCGGATCTCGCCTGCAGGTCGTCGTCGCTCAACGTCTAAGGGGGAGCTGTCACCTCACGGATTAAACGGGGCTCGAACCTCTCTAACTCGTAGAATGGCGGATGAGAAAAAATGAAGGAGATGGTGGTGAATAAAAAGAGAGGAGAGGGAAGTTGGAGAATGGATGGAGAAGATGGAGGAAGTGGAGATAGTGGGGAGTTATTGGCTTGGAGTGGAAGAAAAGAAAGGGAAGAAGTAAAAGGGTAATAAAAATAAATATTAAATATAGTAATATAGTAGGCTATTAAAATTAATTAAAATAATAATAGTAAAATAATAATAAATCCGAAAATAATTAAATAAATACGAAATTAATAAAATAATAGAAAATGGGGAAACACGTGGCGGCTCCAGGAGCTGCCACATGTCGCTCCTAGAAAAATCAAAAATTAAATGTAAAAAAAATCAAAAAGAAATAATAAAAGGGATTAAATCAAAAAGTGGTCAACACGAAAGTTGCTCGTCTCGATGAGATCTACAACTTTCGTGAAGGGCCGAAAATCAAAGGAAGTGATCTGTACAAAAACGTATTTTTGGGTGGTACCTTATAGATATAAAATACCGTATTTTATCTTTTGTAATTTTTTTTTGTCATTTTTCAATAAGAGAAAAATCAAAATAAAAATAGAGAAAATATGAGAAGAATATTTACAACTTAATCTAATTTTTTTGGATTTTTATTAATTAAGAAAATAAAATGGTAAAATACAGGGGCAAAACGGTCATTATGTACAATGTACAAAAGGGGCCCAAAACCCAAGTTTTGCATACGAGCTCCGATTTGAATGAAATTGGTCTTGTTTCGAAGGTCTCTGAATGTATATTACTTTAAAAGTGAGTAGACCTAATTTGGAGGTCGTATGAGAGAGATATGTGCGTTTTAAGGTCTAAGGTCTTCAAACTTGGGTTGGAGTTTTATTGGTCAATTTTACAAGTTAGTATTTTTTTGATATTTTTCTTTGATTAGTGTTAGTCATATATACATAATAGAGTTGGTTTTATTGGCTTTGGAGTTAGTATAAAATATATACAAATAAGGTATTTTATCTAATATACATGTGGATATTTACAAGTGAATTTGGCTTCTTATTTATGCAATTATGAATGCTAAAATGCAGATGTTATCAATGCATGCATGAATGCTAATTTTACAATATAAAGGGAAATATGCATCTATTTACTCGGGAACAAGACTCTATTTTCAACTTTTAGAGTGATGAATCACAGATTCATCAATATGTTTATCGTTGAATCACCAGGATGGAAGGGTAACAAACGGTTCGCCTCGTCTATCATGTTGATTTGCGAGGGACCAGCAACATCTTCGTCGAAGGTTGGCATCGGTGGCGGTGTGAGCGTGCAGTAAGTGGGTTGTGTTTCTCTGGCATCCAATCCTTGCCTCAACAGTACCTGCGGCGTTGGCATGTCGTGACGTGGTCGCTCGGCAACCGATGTGACAATGTCTATTGGCGCAAGATCCTCATCTACCGCAGCGGCTGCTTCATGGTCCATGGGTTCCGCTACCGGTTCACGCGCCCCTCCCCGACCTCTTCCTCTTCCTCGCCTGGCCTCCGCCTGAGCCACATCAGCATGGTCTTCATGTATTGTGACGACATCTGCAAATTGAAATGGCAACCACTGATCCATTTCTGCCTTTGCTTGTGTCACAATCTCGCGGCATTCCTCGTGTCCAATATCATGTATCCGGCTCCACTTGGCGAGCTGCATCCAAAATAAATACATAGAGGTAAATTTCATGGAAACTTATGGAAGTAATTTACAACAAAGTTTGTCCAAGCACTTACGTTGCTTTCCAAAGTTGCACCTAGTCACCCAACAAATCTTCTAGTAATCGTCCTATACCATTGCTCGTAGGCGGGCGTCACGACGATCCCATTGGACTGATCCATATCAATGACTCTATCTTCTCGCTCATCCCATTGGATTATATACAACCAGTGTTTTGCCCTCCAATCCACATGCACCTTCCCCCTCAAGTCGATTGCATGGAGGTCCTGAAAGGTAAAACAAGGCTCTGGAATGTCCTGACGGCCGCTAAATTGTCTCAGGAATCGGTCGGGGAAGTTTTACTTTACAATGTGGAAGTATATCAACGGTACACTCGCCATCCAAATGCAGTCGCCTTCAAGACAGATGGAAGGGAGACTTGTGTGGATGTCTTCGGTATACGGCATCCACAACACCTGAATGGTAAAATTGTAATTAGATCATTATTTTTTTTGCTGAAATTGAAGTAATTTGTGGATGTAAAATTACCTGCTCGGGTGATTGCATGTCAAAACCGTCCCGGTATGGTCTCACTACGTGTGTAGGCTGTCGACGATGCGCAAACGTCGTTGCCCAACAAACTCCCAATGGGCGCCCGTGCCACTTTCTTCCTTCCCTCACAATAGGAGCAATGTGGGGGAAATGCTCCCATGCCCATAGCTGAAGCAGTATGACCGAGCCTCCAATCTCCTCGGTCATCGTATCTACCGCTAAATAGAGGTCTATAAAGATATGCAAGTATGGCGGATCCCCAGCTCAATGTCCAGAGTACTCCAGATCATGCAGATGTGGTAGTACAATAAGGGAAACCAGCGATCCTGATTTGTCCGTGAATAGTACTCCACCTAGCAACTGCAAGATGTACGCTCGAGCATGTCTCTGTCAGACCACCTCGTCTGCATCTTCGGGCAAGTCTGCAAAATGGGTGAATAACCAACTCGCTAACACCCTGCTGCCCACGATTTCTGTTGGAAGTGGCCTTACACCCACAGTTCCTCGCAAGTGTCCTCCCATGTGGCTCCAGGTGTAGTCTCCCCAGTAACTACAGGTCCATCAATTCGTAGCCCCATGATGAATGCGACGTCCTACAAGGTGATGGACATCTCCCCACTAGCCATGTGGAAAGTGTGCTTCTCGGGCCTCCAGCGTTCAACCAACGCCGTTACCAAATGCCAATCCAGCGTGATGAATTCTAGCTCAGAAATGCAACCAAACCCTGCTTGGGCTACAAACGACTGGAGTCGATCATGTGTCTCGCGTCGTCGACAACGCAACCATGAAGATTCCTACAAGATAATTGATATAAGGAAAATGAGTAAAGAAAAAACATAATTAAAGAGAGTTACATCGCCAGCCCAGACACGACGAGAACGATATCGCTCCTGAAGAGTCAAAACGGATGGGTCAAGTTGGCCGGGATCCATCTGCAATTATCAAAATGCAATGTTAGAACATACAATGTAAAACACAAGAGTATACGATTGGAGTAATTATGCTGTAAATTCAAGGAAAAATAACCAAACTTACTCAAAATAGGACATTTGCGTTTGTTGTGACCTACACCACCACAACTACCACATTTATTCTTATTCCTTCCCATCGTCAACACATTAGAAGCGGATGCTTGAGAATCCCTTGCAGTTTTATTGGAACATCCACGGTGTGTGTAACCCAGTATCCAACAAAACGAACAAGTATTATGGCGAATCACATCTCTAACATCCATTTCATTATGAATTCTTGTTTTGCGTGGTCGACCTTTGCTGCGCTTACGATTTGGGTCAGGACGTAATTCTGGATAGTCAAGAGGAGCCCACGTTTCCCGATCACCGATGGGGAAAAAATTCCCTCCATAAACTTTCAGTTGGTGTTGCCACGTGTACCACTCTCCAACATAGGAATCCACTTCCACTCGATGTTTTGAAATGACCGCAATGGCGTGGGAACATGGGATACGGAAAATTTGCCACTTATTACATGTGCATTTCCGTTGGAGCAAATTCACCATGTATTGTTTACGACCATGAAGACCACTAGTCGTCCATCAAGCACTGCTAGAAACCTCAAACAATATCTCTGGTTGTATTTGTATTAGAGTTACGGTGTGCCTGTTCGCAGCTGCACTCCAACGGTTCAACTCTGTGGATGCATAATGCGTAAATTTGCGGCCCACAGCAATGGTAGCGCTTGCCTCTTCAGCATGTTGGTTAAAGTATAACACACAATTATAAAAAGTCTTCTCGATCAACGCAGTGATTGGCAAGCAACGGGCATCTTTTAGAACTGCATTGTAGTTTTCGCTCAAATTTGTGGTCATCTGACCAAACCTATAGCCACCGTCGTAAGCCAAGGTCCATTGCTCACAACGACAATCATGAGTCGAAAACCATCGACCTGCTTGATTATTCCACTCTTGCAACTTCCGCATGAAGTACACAAACTTTCTAGTAGTTGTTTGTAGTGTTGCTGCTTGAACTAGGGCTTTCATGGAGCCATTTTTGAAAATGCTATTGAAGTTGCTCGTGACGTACCTTGTACAAAACCGCCAATATGCAAAGGGTTCTAATAAGTCCACGTCAGCATCTTTCATAGCGGATTTTATTCCAGAATGTCGGTCAGAAATAATACATATTGGCCCAGCTCGCATGCCGATTACCCTGATACGTACCAACGGTAGAAACCACTTCCAAGAAGGACCGGATTCCTCGTCAACAATTCCGAATGCAAGGGGATCAATATGTTTATCTCCGTCAATCCCGCAAGCAATGAGCAATTTTTGTTTATACTTCCCGTACAAATGGGTCCCATCAATACTAATCATAGGGCGACAATAATTGAATGCCTCAATTGAAGGCCCAAATGCTCAAAAGCATTGTTCAAATCTACGGCAATGCGGTTTCCGAGGATCAGGATGGTCGTTGTATTCAATATCAATTTTAATTCCAGGAATAGCAGCCTTCATTGCATGCAATAGATAAGGCATGTCATCGTATGACTTCTTCCAGTCACCAAATACAATTCCGATTGCCTTCCTCCGAGCATCCCAATCCCTTTCTTTGTAACCCGGTAGTTGTACATCTCGTGGATGTGAGCTCTACAACTCGAAACACAAACATTAGGATCATCCCTAACAAGAGTTAGCAACGACGTGGACATGAATTTGTAGTCCAACTGAGGGTGATCCTGATTAACTATTGGGTTTATACAAGTGTGTGCCCCAACAACCTTGGAGATCACCCACAGTCCATCAACTTTTCTAAAATGTCGGGCGTAAATACCAAACACAACCATTCGATCTCTGTGTGAAAAAAGCCGACCATATCAAGCGTAAATCAAATCTTTGACAATGAAGTCATAGTGTGCCAGAATGTGATACTTCTTTACAGCGTAAATCAAATCTTCCCAACTTTTGAAGGTTCTACCCTTGCGTATTCCGTCGACGACACCATCTAGTTAAGACTTCTTTTGAATGTCGTCTTCATAGGTTGATCGAGTATTTGATCCTCTAACCCCAAAAAAGGGTATACAGGGAACGATAGGCTGCGTGCTTTGTTCATTAGCTGGGATCTCCTCGTTGACCGCATCATCGTCGACATTCCAATCACTACCTTCTTCCATCTCATCATCTGATCCCCAAGGGAAGAAATCATCTAAAGTGTGATTGACCTCTCGCATCAACGAGTCACTCATCTGCCATTTCTTATCCGTACATGGCTGTGTTATGGGCACATCAGTGTCGAAGGAGGGTTCCATGTTAGGGACAACTATTGGTTGTATGCAAGGGAAGATTGTTGGTGGTGTATTACGGACAACTGTTGGTTGTGTACTCGGGACAACATTGAGGACTTCGCTCTCACAGACATCTTCAACAATAATGTCAGTAGGCATTGATTTCTCAATTGTCCGAGCATACACAAAAACTCCATGCACATCATCATCATCGACGATAGAGGAAAATGATGGATCTTCCCCTGGGCCTCAAGGGATGCGATGTAACAATCTGTTTTTTTGACTATTGGCATCTAGGTTGAACTTTCGGTAAACCAAGTTCAAAATCTCATCGAACGTCGTATTAGGCATTAATCCAAACCCCCGTACGTTGGTCGTCGAACCGCCAATAAGTGTACCCTTCAAATGAAACATACAATACAATGCCTCTATTCCGACCTAATACATGACACGACATACAAGTAAAAAAACATTCATGAAATTAAGAATTATATACATATTATACAATCAAAAATCTCAAGAAAAATTTGTTTACCAAGTCCAATGTATGGAAGATCGGCTAAGCCCTAGTGGGAGGCAATGGAGGCTAGGACGGTACCGACCAAAGAGATACGGAAAAGGAGTTCTTCGCGCAACTAGGAGTGATCAAAACGATGTTTCTCGGAGTAGGGGAGGCCGAGGACGGTGGGCGCCACAGGGAGGGGAGTTCGGAGTTCGCGTGGGGAGGCCGAATGTCGTGCGCGACCTTTATTTAGCCCAGATAACACATATTAGATATGCGCTACATATATCGCATATTGAAGATGTGACACTACCATAGTTTCTAAGTAAAAAAAACTTTTCATGTGTCGCATGTTGAAAATGCGATACCTTTGTAGTTTCTGAGTAAAAAAACATTTTGTAGAACCTGGGTATTTAAGTAAATCCCAGGTACTACTTAGGAATTTGACTCTATTCACTTTTACAATTTTTAGTCTCAAAACTAGGGTTTGGATTTTATTAGGAAAATATACAAGTTAGTATTTTTTGTTTTTTTCTTTTATTAGTAATAGTAATATATACATTGTTGAGTTTATTTTATTTTATTTTGAGTTGCTAAAAATAAATAAATATAGGAGAATTTAGGGGTAATTACAGGTGAAATGTACAAAAGAATGTTGGATTCTTATTTAATGCAATTATGCATGCTAAAATGCAGATATTATTCACAAGTGAATGGCTAATAAAAATGCACAATAGATGATTAGATGCAGATAATAACTTTGAAACACAGCTCTATTTTTACGTTTTAGAGTGATGAATCACTTATTCATCAACCCCCTTTACTTAAACCTTGTTCGTCCCCGAGAAACTAAAATAAAGTGCAGAAGTGAAATGATATTGGGTTCCACACCAAGGTCATAAACAAAAGGTGAAAATGGAGCTTGACTCAACCCTTTGGATTAATAATGTGGCTTAATTCCTTATGAGAATTAAGGTTTTAATAACAACAACCTCCAAATTTGCACAAGTCAATATCCCAGATCCGACTCAAAAGTCATCTTAGATCAACCCCCTCCCAACGCATCCCACATGAACACTGAACATCTATCTCTTATGTGTGAAGGGCGTTAGCTCTTCCCATCGAAGATGTTGGACTATCATACAATCTCCTCCTCCAATAACTCGTCCTTGGAGAGTCATGTATTTCCTTCTAAGTTTAGGAGCGTGTTAGTTCACAATGAGTAAGGGGAGAAGTATAGAAGAAGGGGAAAAGAAATGGAGAGTGACCAGTGTAGTCAACTCTCCTGTGAAGCTTGGCTGGTGTAGCCAAGTCTCCACTAGATATAATGGTTATTTGAAGCTTGGATTTTTTTGGAATTAGCTTCTTTTTTGTAGAAATTGTAGTTGCTTTGCATTGATCTTTTGTGTCCCGACAGATATAGAGTCTTTTGGTCCACCCATATTTTGGGGTCTTAGAAAGAATTACGCTAGAAGTCCATCCCTCATCCGGAACTTTATTTCAGCCAGTACTCCGATCTTTAGATGTCCACTCTACCAAAGAAAGAAACAAATGATCTTCCAACACCTCATATGAGCTGACCTAAGTACACAGTGTAGAGTACATAATAATTCCTTATCCAAGAGTCTACTCAGAATGAGGCGACCAGGTTAAACACTAGGAGTCAAGTCTATACATTATCTTGTGAACTTGGAGAATTATGTCTAAGACCTGAAATTTCTAAAATCCTAATTCTCAATTGAATTTTCTATAAAACTTAAGTGAATTAAGGTCAAATCAAGTCCATCCCCAGTTTCTATTCATAACTCGATTCAAAACCCATTGCATATTCATGATATGCAAATGAAATGAATGTGATATGAAATTCAAGCAAAATAATTTTCTTTTTTTAAACAAGAATGATATGCAAGAATGAATAAGAAGTCCTTTTTACAAGAAAATTTTGTTTTGTTTTTTTTGAAATTTTTTTGTTATATCTCCTATTTCACAATAATTTTACAGAAGAGATTTATTTACAGGAATTTTACAAAATTATACAATTTTTACATAGAAAGTGTTATACACATTTTAAAAGTTATATACAATATACACTATATACAAGTATTTCACATAATTTATAAAAAAATAAAAAAAATCATTTTTAAAAATCTTTTTTTACCAATTTTACCCATACTATTTATTGAAAAATATTTACAAAAATACATGAAAATACGAGTTATGGGTAAAGTATATATGTAATATATACGCCCCCTATACTTAGAATGTGTTATATCCTCAAAGCACAAAAAGCAAAGAAAAGACATAGCTCGTGCTAAGGGTAGGAGAGTGAAAAGAATAGAAGTATATAAGTCAACATGCCCCCCTATATTCAGGCTCTGGTCAGCCTAAGTGTAGAAGAAGAGCAAAAATAGGGCAGTCGAGGTCAAGAGGAGAAGAAATGGATGAATAAATCTACAAGGCAGGCATCGATCCCCCCATATTTAGGCTTTGGTCTGCCTGAGTATAGAAGAAAGAGTAGGTGTGAGAACCGACGGGATTGAGGGATGTACAACAAGATAATGATCTAAATCTTTTTAATGTTGTTGATGGCTCAAGATCACTATTGCAAGACCTCATGCATGACTCTATGTGTATCTTCTTAATATGCCTCACTCATGAAAACAATCTCCCCAACACGGACTAACTGTTCATTTTTCGATCAAGTATTTCAGCGGTCGTCCATTTACCAGGGATGTTTATGCACCATCCGTAAGATCTGAGATCTCTGCACATACATTGTCATGCACATCACAGACTATATACGGACCCGTCCACTTGGACCTGAGATTTCCTTAGAAAATATTCAACCTTACATTGAACAACTATACCTTTTGTCCAGGAACAAAGGTCTTTCGTCTGATAAATCTATCGTGCCAATGCTTAACCTAGTCCTTGTACACCAAATTGTTGTCGTATGTGCGGTTTTTGATTTCCACAAGTTCATTCAGATCCATTTCTCTTTGCTTCTACCCAGGTGTGTGTGTTCCAGTTGACCTTCTTAATTGCCCATTCTAATTTATGCACTAACTTAGCGGGAAAATGACATGTCTTCCCAAATACCATCCTGAATGAGGAGGTTCCTAATGGTGTCTTGTAAGCCGTCCTGTAGGTCCAAAGAACATGGTCTAAGATATGATCCTTTCTGTCTGGGTGGATGAGCTTATGCAATATAGTCTTAACCTCCCTATTTGACATCTCAACCATGCCATTGATCTGTGGGTGGTAAGGATTAGTGACACGGTGCTCAATGTCATAATCCTTCACAAATTTATTAACTTCTCTGTTTACAAAATGGCTACCCCCATCTGATATCAACACTTTGGGGGGCCCTAACCTAGAAATAATATGCTTTCTGACCAAATTACAGACAATCCTACTGTCTACGGCTAGGGTCAGCATAGCCTCCATCCACCTTGATAAATAATCCACTACAAGAAGGATATACTCAAAATCGTGGCTAACCAGGCCCCATGAAGTCAATGCTCCATGCGTCAAAGACATCACAAATGATGATAGGCTGCATCAGCATCTCATCTTTGCAATCAATGGTTCCTCCCATTGACTAGCATACTAGGAAAGGCTTCACAAAAGTGAGAGCATCGCGAAACAGAATCGTACTGTATAAGCAACACTGCAATACCTTCCATGCGGTCCCCTTCCTGGAGTGGTGTCCTCCTACCTCCATGTTGTGGCAATAAGTAAGAACACTCTGGTATTCCTCCTAAGGAATACACCTTCTCCAGACATAATCCGATCCCTCAAAGAAAAGGATCGGATCCTCCCAATGGTAACGCCTCAAATCCGACTTGAGTCGATCTATGTTGCCCTTGGGACAATCTTTGAGAACTTTCTTGGAGACGAAATAGTTCTCTATATTAGTGATGACAATGTGATTCGTCATTCTAAAAGTCAAAAATAGAACTTTGTTCCCGAGTAATTAGATGCATATTTTTACGCGTATATTGCATAATTAGCATTCGTGCATGTGTAAATAAGATGTGCATTTTAGCATTCATATTTGCATTTTATAAGAAGTCAAGTTCACTTATACATATTCACCTGTATATTAGCCAAATTCACTTATTTCTATCTATTTTATACTAACCTCAAATCTAATAAAATCAACTCTCTAGTATATATATTATTAACACTAATAAAGAAAAAATGTCAAAAAAATACTACTTTCTAAAATTGACCAATAAAACCCAAATCCAAGTTTAAGACTAAGAGCCTTAAAATATGAATATCTCTCTCATACAGTATTTGATTTATGTATACTCACTTTTAAAGTAATATACATTCAAAAACCTTCAAAATAAGTCCAATTTCATAAAAATTGGATATCGTATGAGAAACTTAGATTTTGGGCCCCTATTGTATATTGTACATATGGACTAAAACATCCTTAATTTTATCCTTTTATTTTCTTAATTATTAAAAATCCAACAAAAATAGATTAAATTGTAAATATTCCTTTCATATTTTCTCTATTTTTATTTTGATTTTTCTCTTATTTAAAAATAAAAAAATCTGCAAAAGATAAAAATACGGTATTTTATATCTATAAGGTACCACCCAAAAATACACTTTATACATATGACTTCTTTTGATTTTTGATCCTTCACGAAAGTTGTAGATCTCATCGAGACGAGCAACTTTTATCTTGATCAATTTTTATTTGAACCCTTTTGTTATTTCTTTTTTATTTTTATTTATATTAAATTTTTTGATTTTTCTGGGAGCGGCACGTGGCAGCTACTGAAGCCTCCACGTGTCACCCCATTTTTATTTTTATTATTTTTATTTTATTAATTTATTAATTTAGTTCTATTTATTTATTTTATTTATTTTTTTATTAATTATTTATTTACATTTATTTATTTATTATTTTTCTTCTACTTTTATTTCTTTGCTCTTCATTATTTTTAGTAGCCTACTTATTTTACTTAATTTTTATTTATTTATTTTTCTCTTCTCCCTTACTTGTTCTCTACTCCAAGTTACCACCCAAGCCACTTTCTCCACCACTCCTCTATTTTCTCCAACTCTTTCTAACTTCTCCTCGTCCTCTTTTTATTCCCCTCACACCCTTCATTGGTCTTCATCCACCATTCTCGTAGAGAAGAGGCTCAAGCCCCTTTGATGTGTCATTGGTGACAGCTTCGGCGCAGCTAGTCGAGTAACGACAAGGCTTAGGTGAGATATGTGGAGCACCGCCCATGTAGCAGAAGCTTTCTCCAAGCCTGCTGCCAAGCTTGAAGGTCGACATTCGCCCGGGTTCTTGAGTCCATGACGGAAGCCGCGCATTGCAGCCCCACCTTCAGGCAAATTACACTGGTAAATTTTCCATCTCTATTTCTTTATTTTTTATCTCATAATTTTGATGTTGTTTGATTGATCCATAATCACATTACCACCATCATTTTCACCATCAAAATCACTCCACCTCATAATCATATTTTTTATTTTTTTCTTACATCATTATCTTATCATACATCACCAACACCACATCTTCATTCCATTTTTACATTTTTTATTTGTTGTTAAAAATTTTTTTTTAAAAAAAACAGGGAAGCAGCAATAGTCACCCTCCCTTCTTCACAGCCCATGGACAATAACCACGCGACCCCCTGCCATTCGTCGACCTTCCCTCCAGGTCGCGGTCACCGGCCGCAGCGTCGTCCGCTCCATCGGCCGCAATGTCGTTCGCCCCTGCGCTGCCCCACGCGTGCATCCTAGTAGCTGCCCACCACGCCCTCGATCGTCGTGGCCCTCCACTACCGCTGCAACTCCGCGACCAACCGTCGACACTGCCCCTTTGATGCATCGCGCGACGCACCGCTTGCCAGCGCTCTGCCCCCAGCTGCCCCCTCTCCTGTTGCTCCAACGCACGACTACGCACCGCCGTGCTTCCAACCCAATGCTCCCTCCATGTGTGGCCGCTGCACATCCTCCCAACCGCATCGCTGCTCGTGCCCTCGACCGCCTTCCCCACTGGCTCCATCCAGCACATCGAGCATTCCTCCACCAGCGCCGCCCTCTCATGCCACCGCCGCGTCGCTCGCCACCCGCCCCCACAACCTCTACACGTGTGCGTGCCCTAATCGCAGGTTGGAACCCATGTTTCTAGGTCTGCTACATTTTGTTTTTTTATTTTTTTGTGAAAATTGCACTTAGTACCTCATACATTTTCATAATTTCAAAAGTACCCATGTACATGTTTTTTGTTAACTTTTATTTTTTGTATTGCAAAGACACCCCTGCATTTATGCATGAATTTGGACATCTACTTTGCATCACTTTTTAACAAAATAGCATTTTGTTGAGAAGTTTCTGTACATTGTGGCTATTTAATTAGACTTTTATGAGCATTGGATAATTTAATAAAAATCAAAGTTTAAAATTCAGCGTTATTTTGTCCATTTATGCTTTGAAATTCACATATACTTAAATATTGCCCTAAGATTATGCATACGTGATGCCACTATTATACTTTATATATTTTCCAAATTTCAACTAAATTAGATTTGTCTTGTACCTGAAATAAATTGTTGAGTGATTTATGTAATTATTTTTTAAATATCATTTTTACGAAATTTCAACTCTCATGGATTTCTTATTAACATTTCTTTCTAAGATAATTTTTATTTTGGATAAATTTTTTTCATGGATTTATTAGAAATTAAATATTCATAGTCACTCTGTTTTCATTAAAATTTTCATAAAAAATCATATATTGTTAGAAAATTCCAAACAAAAATATTATAGATTTATTTCATCTTGTTTAAGTTCCGATAAAAATTTCATACTTTTTCCATTTTGTTTGCACGAAAAATTGTATAAAAACCCTAAAAAGTTTGTATTTTTTGTTGTTGCATCTTAACACCAAAAATTCTAAAAAATACATTTTGCAATCATTATTGGATTAGGTTTCCAAGAAAAATAAAATTTAGCTGAATTGGATTAATTTCTCTTCATAATTTTGGTTAAGTTACTTATTTCCTTAATAACCTACTTCATCTGCATATGTGTATTGGCATTTATCTTGCATAAAAAAATTGCTAAAAAACTTGCTTGGAAAACCGTGAGCTAATTCGTATAATTTGATCCAAAGTTGTTCATTTGCCTCCTTGATTCGACCCTGGGATTTGCCAACATAAGACCACATTTTAATTAATTTGTTGATTCATCGATTCGTGCGGTTAATTTTTGATCGATCCGGATTGCCCGACTACAACGAAAAGATACTATTAAATATGGTATCTCGACGATCCAATCAATTAGCATACCATGGGAGTGAGTCGATAACAAAAATCGACTCGTCAAGGAAGGGGTTTTGAACTGTTATATCATCAGAAGCATCTGGAGTCTCGAGGTGGGAGAGGTTATCAACCACTACATTCTTCTTTCTAGATTATCTCTGATGTCCAAGTCAAACTCCTGGATAAGTAAAATCCACCCAAGAAGATGTGCCTTTATGTCCTTCTTTCCATGAGGTATCATAGTGTTGTATGGTTTGTGAACACAACAACCTTGGATCCAGTGAGATGAGACATGAACTTATCCAAGGAGAACACTACCATAAGCATATCTTTTTCCGTAACCGTATAGTTATATTGGGTAGGGTCAAGCACTTTGCTTGCGTAGTGTATAGCGAATGGGACACCATCCCTCCTCTATCCTAACACCCCAATAGCAAAATCAGAGGCATCTGTCATGATCTCAAAAGGAAAGACCAATATGGGGATTGTAGGATCGGAGCGCCCATGATCATTCCTTGCAATTTCTTAAAGGCATCAAGAAACTTGTGGTCGATAATAATATCCATGTCCTTGCCTAAAAGCTCAATTAGTGATCGGGTGATCTTTGAAAAATCTTTTATAAATCTCCTATAAAATCTGACATGCCCGAGGAAAGACCACAATAGTTTCACGTTGGTTGGTTGTTGGAGTCATCTGATCATGTCCATCTTGGCAGGGTCAACCTCCATTTCACTCTTGGAGATGGCATTCCCCGACAAAATGCCCTCCGTCACCATGAAGTGACTCTTCTTCCAGGATAGCACCATATTTACCTCACAACAGCTTTGAGGACTTGATCTAAATTTTTAAGATAGGAATCAAAGGAATCACCATGGATCAAGAAGTCATCCATGAAGACTTCCAGGAATTCACCGACCATCTCGACGAATACAACAATCATGCAACTTTGAAACGTACCAGGATCACTGCATAACCCAAAGGTCATGCGCCTAAAAGCATAGGTACCAAAGGGGCATGTGAAGATGCTTTTCTCCTGGTCCCCGGGAGCAATAGCTACTTGGTTGTAGCCCGAGAACACATCTAAGAAATAGAAGATTGCTTTTCCTACTAATCTCTCCAATATCTGATCAATAAATTGTAGGGAAAAATGATCCTTCTTCGTCGTGGCATTCAAGCATCTGTAATTCACACAAACATACCACGACATGGTACTCGTGTCACGATCTCCTCTTTTTCCTTGTTGGTGGTCATCTAAATTCCTGACTTCTTGGGGACAACATGAATAGGTGCCACCTACTTGGAATCAGAGTTGGGATAAATAAAACCTGCGTCGTACCATTTCTCAATTTCTTTCTTCATGACCTCATAAATTTGGACTCAGCCAGCGTTGGAATTCACGAGAGGATTTGGCTCCATTCTCAAGGTAGATATGATGCGAATAAAGAGAGTGGGATTTATCCCAAGGAGATCGGAAATGCTCCATCCTATCACCTTACAGTTTGTCTCCAAGATCTCTAGCAAGTGAGATTCTTGTTCCTTGGTCAATCACGAACTGATGATGAGCGGAAACTTCTTCTCTTGTCCTACAAGAAGGCATACTTGAATGTTGTGGGTAATGTCTTGAGCTTAGGTAAAGTGTGATCATCAAGCAAATCTGGCTCAATCAACTCTGGTTTTGTGCTGATAGTAGCTAGATCTATCTTTGACGTAACTACCATCAACCGACTTGGCTCTGAAGTCGGATCGTCAAAAGTGTCCAAGCAATCAATGAAAGCCATGTTGACTCGTCGTTATAATCATTTGATTGTCCTAAGGGGAAAGGATTAACATGCCTAATTGGGCTTCTGTGCCAAGAAAGATGTAGGGGGATGAGCTTTCTGTATAATCTATGCCTCGTTGTTTTTTCCGAAGGATCTCATAAACTGTCTCATGTACAAGATTCTCTCCAAAGGAGAGGGACTAATCTGTGCTGGCTTGGTTGTCTGGCCCATTTATGTATACATGAACAATCTACTTCTGACGAAGAGTACTCGATGTTGAATTCAGAATCTAGCCTCTTTCACCTTGTCTGCTTCATCTCTAGTTCCTTATCTCCGCTTGGAGTTTGGAACTGAATCTTCCCAACCATGTAGTCAAATAAGGCCCCTACTGTCATGAGGAAGGGACTTCCAGGTATGATATGGGAATCTCTCCAATTCCAAGGGATCTCCATATCAAGGACTGTAAAGTCCTCCATGTAATCGCATCCCTCTACATTGATTATAATGTTCCTCAATTCTCCCCTAGACCTCTTAGTGGACTTGTCGGCAAACTGAAGTAAGGCTCTAGATTTCCTAAGAGGTCCTAGATTTAGCTGCTCATAGAGGTATGTTGGCATTAGATTGATTGAGGATCCATTATCCAAGAAAGTGCATGCAAACGCAGTGTCGTCGACATGACTCACCACATAATGGGCACCCATGTCCCTTCGTTTCATTGGAAACACATTCTTAATGGCGCGAGTATTAGCTACTGACAGAACGTGCTTCTCAACACAACTTATTTTTCCTATTTACCCTTCTAGGTATGCTTCTTGCCTTAAGGTATTTTAGAAATGCAGGGGTCATATCCACATACTTATCAAGGGGATTGTGACCTTGATGTACATGTTACAAAACTCTACCATCTCAGGGTCATCTTTTTGGATTTTTTTGTATTTCTTCTTTCCACCCTTAAGAGCATGGGAAAAAGGGATTCTTGAAGACAACTCAGATTCTGAAACTGAAATATGTTCATTAAAATGAGAAAATGAGTTCTTTATAGGACTATGACTCTGACTCTGTTTGGAAAGAAATTCAGGGAAAGAAAATGGTGGTGCATCTTCTGTTGTTGCTGGTGTGTCCTCCTCAGATGGGGGTGCAATCACTTCGTCAGGCTCACTTGATTCATCGCTGGTGTTCATCTCTTTGTTTTGTTCTTTTTCTTTTTCTGATTTTTTTATTTTTGGGGGGATTCTCATCATGCTTATTCCGCTGAAGGTGGTGGTGTTGATGATGGTGATTTTTCTCATCTGCCTCCAAGTTCTCCTCAGGTAGAGACTTGGAGACGTCCTCCTCATGCTCACGTGCTCGATTAGATATGGTCATGGTCCTTATGCTTCTGAGGGACATATGATTCACATTGTCATGCGAAAGGGTCTCATGTTCAAATCTGGAGTAATCTTAATAGTATACATGATACTGTGGTCTCTATTGACTTTGATTCAGTCAATTGGGATTGGTCTAAACATAGGCGGACATCGGAGTCCTTGGGCCATCTGAAGATCCTAGTGACATCAGACATGGTTGAGATTTGTCCTCATGTCATGAAAATCATTTTTAATCTATTGAACCATGTCTGTCAAAGACTGAATGGCCAAGGTGAGGGACCCCAAATCGTTCATGGGTGGGGTTTGATGTTGTTGCTGGCTGGAGGATGGGTGGTTTTGTTCACTATACTGGCCCTTGTGGCCATGTCGGTACTATTGCTATGGGTTGGACTGTGAGGTGTAAGGTGGTGGTGGATCCTACTGGCCCGAGTGAAAAGTACGTTGCTATTGCTAGTGTTGTTGAGGCTGGTACCCTTTTCTTGGCATGGAATGCACAAAGCACCATGCGGGGGCGGAGCTGGTGTCCTAGTAAGAAAGGGAGCGTCGATGTGGTTGACCACTCCCTATCCCCTACTATTTGCCAATGGGGTTATGGTTGTACCACAACCCATTGATCTCAAACACCTTTATCTCATAGACTATCTCCACATGTGGGGAAGCGTGCTACTCCTACTAAGTGTATTGCTTCTCCTCAAACTAGTTGCTCTGAGGCCCCTATACCTTCTCTTGTACGACATGAACTCAGTGTACAGGTGCAGGTGGTGCAGAAGGGGCAGGTAGTCGCATCTTGGCTACCTTCTCAGAAAATTACTGCCTCAAGGTTATTGACCCTCTTATTGATTTGCTCTACCATGGTAAGCTTATCCGCTATTATCCCCATGCTGGGGATGAGGTCATATGTCAGATATGCTAAAATCCTCCTAGGTGTCTCATGAGATAGGAATGAGGGAGACACCTGATAGGCCCTGGTGGCTTGAGATCTGCATGTTGCTGCCATCTGCTCTAAAAATCTTCCATACGACATCTTTATTCTTATTAAGATAGCTACCTCCACAAGTTGCACTCAATAACCCCTGAATCTCAAGGGTCATGCCACAGAACAAGGTCTGGACTAAGACTATGTTGGTAATGCCATGATAGGGGCATTTTTGTGTCAAATAACTAAATCTATCCCAGGCTTCATGGAATGGCTAATAGGGACCTTGGGAAAACTAGCGATCTTTTTTCTCATATGGTTAGTCCTACTGAGTGGGCAAAACTTCTTCAAAAATAAGTCTTTTAATTGCAACCATGTCGTACATCTAACCCCGAGATTCTTCAACCAATGGGCAACCTTATTTCCTAAGGCAAACAAGGTAGCCTTCAGCTTGATGTAATATTGTCCAACCCTAGGATGACTAAGGTTGTTGTACACCAACTAGAAGTCTCTTAGGAATGCATATGGCTCTTCTGTTGCATTCCCTTTAAACTTTGGTAACATCCCAAGGAAGGTCGTAAAGGTCTGACCAATTATCTTTTCAATTTTATGTTGGTGATAAAACAATCTTATACTTCCATTACACATAGTGTGTCGCCTTATACCTAGTTGTGCTCTTGTGTGCTCCTAATCAATGAGGTAATCTTCTCGGGCTCCCGTATTAAATATCACACCCCAAAGGAGGCACACATGCTTACACAACCAAAACATAGTCTAAGGTCGAAGGAAAGCCCTTGCAGCTCTCAAATCAACGAGAGTCAGAAATGGAGACTTAGGGGGCAAGTCCAGGTATTTGTGCTCAAACCTTAGTGGTTGCATCCTTACCCACTCTGTTTGAGGGTAAGTACATGTGTCCAAGGATAGGGTTACTCTCCCGAATACAATTGTTGATTTTATTCCTTTTATTTAAGTCGGCCTTGTTTAACATTCCCAATTTTAAACGGTTAACACTGAAATCTTTACTATGCCACAATAATCACGTCTACCGTCCAGTCTCAATTCCTTTTTAGACTTTTGTGAGAAAATCAAGGGGTAGAATTAAAAAAAGCCAATGCACGCAAAAAAACAATGATGGTATGCCCCGTTAAGGAGACTTACAATGCTTTCTCAATTTCTTCATGTGGTATGAAAAACATATAATTAAAATAATTCTAAATGAAATGCAAGCTGATAAAAACCACTTCTAGCAGAAAGTTCATTATTCAGGAAGAATTGGATTTGAATTTGACTAAATTGAACGATCTAAGATATGCCTTGTTATGTGAAGTATGGTCTTAATAGAGTACAAGCACAAGCAATGCATTATTTTAATGAAATATGCTTTAAGAGTCGCAAGTGCAGGTCTATTCTGCAAACCACTCAAGTTGAGCCCCACCCATTACACATACACACCACAAATAGCAGAAGAATGTCCAAAGTCCTGGTACACACAGAAAAATGCAATTACCTAAATTATTACAAATTAATTACAAAATCAAATAAATGCAGAAAATAAATCTTAATACTCTATACTCTCTCATGACTCAACTCGATCTTAAATTTATGTGATTCATTCAGTCAGCTTATTCCCTAAAAAACCTACCTCCAATGCTCCTAAGTTGTTCGGCCACTAAGCAGCTGCTCCATCGTGTCGGGTTCCTTGTACAAAAAATAAGATGGTAGTCATATAGATACACAAAATAAAATTAAAAATAAATAAATAAATAAATATGTAGGAAAATAAATAGTGTAATAATTACAAGAAAAAGGTCGGGGGTTAGACTACCTGAGGGATGAAAAACCTAATATCTAAATTTTCTAAAAGTCAACCTAAGTCGTGCCTCCTCAACAACAGTGTCATATGATGAACCTTGAAATTCCCTAAATAATTTGTCATTTTTATTGTAGTAGTCAGGCACTTAGGATCAATCAAAAAGACCACTTTATTAATTTTATAATTAAAGCTAGCAGTCGGAGTTTTTACTTGGGTAAGCCCAAGGTCGAACTTAAGGAGGCAATTGTCTCCTTAGGTCAGTTTTTTGATGATCTAGAAACTAGGTTTTCATAGAGGTATTTTTTGTATATGCAATTCCAAGCAAGTTTAGGGTCTAAAATGCAATATTCAACCAAATGAAGTCTAAAAATCCTAAAACTTGGCTGAAATGTGAAAAATGATGAAATTAATGTACTTTATTTTTTAGAATTTTCTGATGCGAAATGAATTTATTATGAATTAAATATGCATACAAGATGATTTTTTGTAAATTAAATTTAATAAGGGATTTTTATCTGACATACCCTATAAACTTTTTAAATTACCTCTATGACCTTTTTCACGATGTAATTACCCCATCAATCCTGTAAATTACCCCCAAGAACCTCTACAGGCTTCATACAGATTGCCCGAAGGGTTCATGGGGTAAGAGTTGGCAAGTTTACGGGATCGAGGGGGAATTAGGTTGTTTCAAAGATCATGGAGGTAATTGGAAACTTTTATAGGGTATGCCATGTAAAAATCCCTTTTAATAAAATAGCAAACCTATTTATTTCTCAGAAATAAAATTATCCTAGTAAGTCTATGTGCGAGGTATCCAGGAAAAATGTTAGATCTTAAAATCAATGGGTCTACAACCGATTAAAAATAAATTTCCAAATTCACCACTTAATTTATTATGGTCTTGATATGCGTGCAAATACATGGATTTTTAGTACAAAATAGAACACACTTAATTCTACCTGCTGCGAATTTTTGGGAATTTTTGGAGTAATAATCAATTTAATATCAATTTAGTAGTACACAGTGGGCAAAATATGCAATTTTCCACCAAATTAATTATATTAAATTATTCACATATCATAATATTACCATTAAATATCCACATGATATAAAATGTTCTACAATGTACTATTTTCGGGATAACATATGGTGATAAAATGACACAAAATCAGACTATAATGCAGGGAGTCTAATGCAATACATATAATAAAAACAAAATAAAAATGGTTGACTAGACTAAAAAGTAATTGCCAAGACCACACAGGGTTATTCTACAATTTTTCCCCTAAGGCGCGTGCGACTCATGTGCTTTATTTAGGTGGGGACCCTGTTGCGAATTGCAGGATCTACACGAGGGTAGACACAAAAGTTCTACGGGGCACGTGTCACACGCGTGCCTCTAGGTTGGCAGGGAGTGTGTGTGATTTGCTGAAAAGAGGAGGACGTAGTGCAATTATCCCCACCCCCACGTGTTCCTCACGTGCAGGGGGAGCTAAGGCGGTGGACCTCATGGGTAACTCTAACGTGCATCCCGAGGTGTGGCGGTCGAGCCCCCGATCAATGGCAGTGCAGATGTTTCCACCAAGGCACGAGGTCAAGCGACAAAGGAGGTTGGTGGCGATGGATATCGACAGAGATGGAAGGAGGTTGAGTTCTTCACCAAAGGGGTCAGGGTTGCGGTGGTGCACGATGCGCATCAGTGAAGGCTGGAGGCCAACGACTGGAGGCTCTTGCGTCGAGGGCAGTGGTCATGTCAACCAAGGTGGGCGGAGGCGGTTGTGATGCACGATGAGGCGGCTGAAGTCAATGGTCGATACGAGAGTTGGGGATGCGTTGTCAAATGCTGAGCAAGAGCTCCGATGGTTGGACGCAACGTAGAGAGTGCAGATGGAGATGCTTCAGGTGATCGAAGGTTCAGATGTCCCACAAGTGGTTAGATGCAGGCATAGGGACGATGAGATGGAGGTCCAGCTTTTCAACGATAAAGATGAGGACGCAATAGAACCTTCTTCTAATGAAAGGAAGAGGACGGGTATGGAATGGAGGAGATCTGAAGGTGAGTGGATTTTGAGTGGCTGTCGATGATCGGGGGAGTTGGGGAAGAAGATAGGAAGATCGACAAAGGAAAGAAAAGAACAAAGGGGGAAGGAAAAGAACAAGGGAAATAGAAGATAACTTGAGGTGGTTCACATGGAGATGGTTGGAGCTTAAATCTTTGGTCGGTCATCGCCTCGAGGAACTCGGGTGAAGGGGCTTCGATGCTATTTGGTGATGGAACACACCGCTACAGAGGAGGGTGGTCCTCCGAATATCACCGAGGAGATCTATATTTGTTTGTCTTTTCTCAACCCACCTCAGGTTGTTGCCACCGTCCAAGGCGTTCTTGGGAGCTCAAAGCTTCTGATGGGTTTATCCCAGATATGATAGATAGCTTGGTACAACACAATCAATGTTGATTTTTTGGGTGGTTGGGCTAGAGCCTTAGATGGCGAAGATCGTGGGAGAGATGAGAGAGAGAGAGATGGGCGATAGAGGTGGGCGTGGGCAGTTGTGTATGGGAGGTGGAGTCGTGGCATGCATTGCCGGGAAGGGCGGAAGCCATTGGGGCAGCGGTTGCATGCAAGGGGAATCAGGAGAAGGTGTGGGTGCATGCCACCATATGAGGTTAGGAGAAGGGTAAAGAGGGCTACATGGTACGCGGGGGCACGTCCACGTGGTGAGGAAAAGTAGGAAAAAGTAAAATAAAATAAAAATAAATTAATAATAATAAAATAGAAATAATAAATAATTTAATTTAATTAGTTAATTAATAATAATAATAATAATAATAATAATAATTAATTGATAAAGCTTAAAAATGGAGGTGACACATGGTGGTTCCAAGAGCCGCCACGTGTCACTCCCAGAAAAATAAAAATTAAATCAAAAGAAAAAATAAAAAAGAATTAGAAAATGAAGTCAAATCAAAAAGTGGTCTATATGAAAGTTTCTTGTCTCAATGGGATCTACAACTTTTGTGAAGGATCCAAAATCAAAAGAGACCATCTGTACAAAAAGTATTTTTGGTTGTACTCTATAGATATAAAATACATAATTTTATTTTGCAAAATTTTTTATCATTTTAAATAAGATAAAAAACAAAATAAAATCAGAAAAATATAAAATAAATATTTACAACATAATCTATTATTTGGATTTTTAATAATTATGAAAATAAGGAAACAAAACAAAGGGGACTTATATACAGATTTAATATACATACACACGTTGATTTATTTTCTTTGATTTTTTGCTTCTTTTTTTTTATATTTTTACAGAATTTATTAAAACACAAATCAAAGAAATTAAATGCACAAGAAATAAATCAAAAAGTATTATTGTTGTACATAAAATGATAAGGTCAAAATAGGCAACATGTACAATATATAATGAGGGCACAAAACCCAAATTTCACATATGAACTCCGATTCTTTTGAAATTGGTCTTGTTTTAAAGATAATTGAAGGTGCATTAATTCAAAAGTAAGTAAGATCTATAGGAGATTGTATCAGAGAGATATTCACTTTTACGTCTTGAGTCCCAAAACTAGGATTCGGGTTATATTGTACAAATATACAAGTTAGTATTTTTTGGAGTGTTAGTAATATACACTATATAGTTGATTTTATTTGATTTTGAGTTAGTGAAAAATAAATTTTAAAAAGGATAAGTTAGGGGTAATTATAGGTGAAAATGTACAAAAGAATTTTGGATTCTTATTTAATACAATTATGCACGCTAAATTGTAGATATTATTCACAAGTGCATGATTGATAAAAATGCAAAATATATGATTACTTGCAGCTAATTAATTGAGGACCGAGCTCTATTCTCATCTTTTAGAGTGATGAATCCCAGATTCATCAATATTCCAAATCAAAATTCCCATTATTATACAAGTTGTATAAGTCATCGTGATCAAGTAACTAAAGTTACACTTCTTCATAATTATCAAGTGGATATATACTTTTGCAATAAATTCTCGATTATCAAAAATTAATATCAAGTTTAAAAAAATATTAACAAACAGTTGCATTTGGTATGGCTTTAGATCATAGAGACAATTACAAATTAGTTGACATCGTTGATATATACAAATATGAAGAGTTGTATCCGCATGGTTTCTTGGAATAAGAAAGATTGATTTGAAAGACAACTATTACGTAAAATCATATATCGATGCTCATCTGAGTCTTAAAAATCCTTCTAATCTTGTTTATCTTTGTCAGAAATTAGCACAAACCAATAAATCAAATATATATTATTTGGTTGATCGATTGACTTCTCATATTTTTTACTCTTCCGGTCTCCTCTGAAACAATTGAAAGAGCATTTTTTGCTATGAAAAATTTTAAATGCATGCTTCGTAAATAGATGTAAGATAATTTTCTTTGATTTTTTATTTGCCTACATTGAGAAAGAAGTTATAGATAATATTTTAGTAAAATCAAACATATAAATGAATAGTATTCAAAATCAAGGATACTACACTTTAAATTACTCAATATAAAGGTACAACTAATCTCTACTATTTTCCATATTTGGAAAGATTATACGTAATTATTATTTTTCCTTTAGATAATGACGGCAAGTTAAAAAGATGAGGAAAATTTGCTTAAATTTATGTTACTGCATGAAAAACATAGCATTGAAATTTCAATATTAAAATATTGATTTATTAATAATTTTATTATTCAAGTCTACCATGTTCATATCTTTTGAAACGCTACAATTTTAATGGAAACTTTCGTTTACCTTTTTAGAATGATATAATTTAATGTTAAAAAATTATCTCGTGATTTTAAATAAGGGATTTTTACCCGGCATACCCTATAAACTTTGCCAATTACCTCGACGACCTTTGAAACAACCTAATTCCCCCATCGACCCCGTAAACTTGCCAACTCTTACCCCATGAACCCTCCGATTAATCTGTTTGAAGCATGTGAGGGTTCTTGGGGTAATTTCTAGGGTTGACGGAGTAATTACATTGTGCAAAAGGTCGTAGAGGTAATTGACAAAGTTTATAGAGTCTGCCGGGTAAAAATCTCTTTAGATAAAAAGTATTTATCTATACTAAAGAATGTGTCTTTCTCTTCTATCTCCCCCATGTCTCTCTATTATATGCCCTGGTCAACAATCTTGGCTTTGTCCCTACGTAAACTTACAACAAAAATGAGCGGAAAGTTTTGAGAGAAATAACATCAACATCTAAGGCAATTAAGTGGTGGAAGACAATGGCAGCTATTCCTAGACACTAAGCAAGAATGTAATATAGTTTTGTAGAAGATTCATTGTGAATACTTAATTCGATCCCAAACTCGATAATAAGAATCCTTATAGTTTATGTCCTTAGAGAGAATGATAACGTCTATGTATCAAAGTATGATATTATTATGTCTTTTATAATGCTTTTATGTAGTTGTCATCAAAGGCTACTCCAAGCCAAATTTAATGCTTCTTTTTTTTCTTTAACCTTATAAAGGCTCTTATTGAAAATAAAGAAATAGTATCATACTCAAATATAAATTATATCAGATATAGATATGTCCACAATTTCACTAATCATGAGGAATTTAGAAGACCAATATTATGTATATATTATCTAATCACATTACCAGCAACATGCTTGTCAGGGGATCTACTAACATGTATCTAGTACCTACAAGTTAATAAATATTGCTCCTCATTATTGCTTGAATATATTTGCTGTTATGCGAGAAGATGACGGGATCAGAATTATCGTAGTTTATATTTAATGGTATGAATATATAAAACAAATACCTTAAGTTTTGAACTGAAAGTATTTTGCCAAAGTGCATTTTTTAGTGACCCCATGACAAGTGACAAACTCAACTTCCATGACACTAATTCTCATAACACTTTCTTCGTGTTTTCCCAGGAAATAACACATAGCAAGTGGGAAGAAAAAAGCAAAAATTAACTTTCTATCTTCCTTATTTCTAACATAATGGATCTGTGAATCTAATAACTTCCAAAGAATTATATCACTTCTATGTAAGCATGAAATCCACGATTCCTAGTAAGTATCACATGATTATCATTGTTACCATACGATGATCCAAAACCATATTGCTTTGATTTCCATTCAATATTCCAACAATAGAACATATATTGAGACATGCATCGTTTACATCAATCTCACTAGAATGGATGCATATGAGATTTCCTTCTTGTGCTCCTTCTTAAGATTATTCATAGATATTTGCATCATGCATGTATTTCCTTTAGTAATTGGTGTTAGATTTTAAATCTTCATTATTTTCTGGATGTAGGCATTTTGATATGGTCTAAGTATCCCTTCAGATATACCTTTATGAATATATGTTTACAACATATGATTCTTCAACTCATCCGTCTTTAACTTTTTGAAAAATAAATTTAATATTAGGGATTTTTACTCCATGAACCTATAAACTTTAAAAATTATCTTCTCGACCTTTGAAACAATGTAATTCCCCTTCAACCTTGTAAACTTGCTAACCCTTACCCCGCAGACCATGTGGTTAAGCCCCATCTATTTTTCAGTTAAAACTAACTAGGTTACATTACATTTTTTACATTATACACATTTTATTTATCAAATTTATATTAAGTGACCCTCCTCCGCATCCTCCTCCTCATCTCCTTTCCTCACTCAGCACCCATGTAACATTCGTATTTGACACATGGTTTTTTTTATAATAAGCTGCTCAACATGCAATGGTCGGATACAGTAGAGAACATGATATATATAAATATATATTCTTGTATTTCTGTTCCATGTTAATATACATCAACAATACGAATTAGAGATAGAGAATATAATAAAATATATAATGATATAATAATAACAAAGAGATGAGGTCGGCAATATCAAAGGTCATTAAGAACTATAATGCTCTACTATGGACTAAGGAATTAGTATTGCATGGGGTGGGGTATACGTGTTGCAACTCCATTAAGTTTCTCTGGTAACGTGGATGGGGTTGAGAAAGTAAAGGATATTATATAACATTATTCACAAATATAACATCTTACCCCACTATAAGACGGATGTGACTAACTTCTTTGGTAACAAGAGAAAGCCGTTGAAGGACGACTGCAAGGTGAGTTAGCAGTAACCTATACACGTTTATTCACTTGCATCAACTTAGACTTTCTATATCCTGTAAATCAGACTTGAGAGAAGAATACACATAGAATTAAGGAGATCATATGGATAAGGGGTTGGTACGAATTTTCCATTCTCATGCAGCATGGGTGTTGCTATCATGACCAATTAATTATATTTTTAATTTCTCTTTTCTTTATCGTATAGATTCATGGAATACTAAATTACAGTTGTATAAACAAGGGTGATATCAAATGGTTGGATGAATCAACTGGTTAGAAATATAATTTAGATAAATAGAAACCACATGTTAGGGATGGAAACAGCAAGGCAAATGACATTCTAGGAGAGAAATCTTAGCTTTAACGAATATACTTGTATAGATTAATTTAGAATTTGATTCCAAGCTATACACAACTAATGGAGAGGGTAGTTGAAAATAATAATAGCATAGATGCTATATTTAACTTCTGCTAATTAAACCACAAAAATTTTTATTATTAGGAAAAGTTGTGAGACCAGTGGGGGATTGGAGATTTTGTGAACTGTTGAATACGTGCCATAATTCCATGTGAGTGGTCTCAAGATTATTTTTAAATATAACCTCTGTTTTCACAAGTATATTGCAATAGTGCATGTTTCTTTAATACAACTGTACATGTATAATCTAGTTTGATAATCATATAAGTTTATTTTTATCCAATATGATGACAACTTAGTAGACTTTATATTGTTATTCGAGCTTAAGGTATGGTAGAAAATTTTAAATTTATCTTTGCATATTGAGAATGTCAGATCCCAATTAAGATTTTCAGTATTTAGTTATGTTGTTTTAGTACTGCGGAAGCTTTCGATTATATGTGCAGATAAGTTCAGTATGATGTTAAGATTCCGATATCATAATTACTATAAAAATATATATTTCAGAAATAGAGAACACTACAGTAGCTCTCAGACATAGTCCTGAACTAGACATCAGATATGGTGATATCATCAGATATGACCCTGAAACATGCCATCAGATATGATTCAGAGGACTTTGGGACTGCATTCTGTATACATATAGGCTTTGGGCCGTATGCAGAGTGTTCTTTGGCCTTTGGGGATGTCTATATGTAAGACTTAATTGTTTCAGTATTCATGGACATAGCACGTTAGCCATAGTGGTGTTGATATACTACTGAAAAATAGAATTTTCATTTTTGCAAGTCTTTCAATAGCCAGTTAGTAAATTAATTTAAGTTAGTTCTTTAATATTTCAATCTCCTTGCAATAGCATTATCTTACAAAGCTGTAGTCTATATTCTTTTATGTCATTGACATATTGTAGTAATACATTTTATTTCACATAACAAGAAAAATTATTTTCAAAAGTAACCGATATTCTCTACCAAAATGCTTGAGACCCACTCACTGGATCTAAGCTCATTTTGAGTTTAGACTCAACCCTCTATTATTAAATATTATGTA
The DNA here is from genome assembly GCA_037367405.1 of Ottelia alismoides. Lineage (NCBI taxonomy): Eukaryota > Viridiplantae > Streptophyta > Magnoliopsida > Alismatales > Hydrocharitaceae > Ottelia > Ottelia alismoides. The sequence goes on from JAZKJV010007979.1 coordinate 135,942, forward strand.
CAGACACATCTGAGAAGGAGCCATAGAAGCCGTGATGGAATGAATTAAGCTTTTTGCGGATAGTGTTGGGACATTCACTCCATTTCTGTGATATTGTGGTACATTTTTGTATAACAGGTAAATAGTTAATATCTAGGAAGACTTGATGTTTTGTGAAGTGAAGAGAACAATTGTATTTGAACCTATAATAGTGGATGATGGTTGTACATAAGGAACTATGGAAATGTGTCTGATGATATAGATGTCGATAACGACTAGAGTGGTTGCAATAGTAAATCGTGTGGAAAATGCATGCAAAGTCTCATATACTATTGCAAGGAGATTGAAATATCAAAGAACTAGCTGAAATTAATTTACTAACTGGTTGTTGAAAGACTTGCAAAAATGAAATTTCTAATTTTGAGTAGTATATCAACACCACTATAGCTAACGTACTATGTCCATGAACACTGAAACAACTAAGTCTTATGCATAGACAACCCCAAAGGTCAAAGAACATTTTGCATACGGTACAAAGCCTATATGTATACAGAATGCAGACCCAAAGTCCGCTGAATCATATCCGATGGTTGCCACATATGATGGCATGTTTCAAGGTCATATCTGATGATGTCACCGTATCTGATGGCTAGTTTATGAGTAGGTCTGAGAGCTATTGTGGTACTTATGTTTCTGAATTATATATATATAGTAATTATAATATCTGAATCTTAACATCATACAGTACTTATCTGCATATATAACTGAAAGCTTCCATGGTACTAAAACAACATAACTAAATACTAAAAATCTTAATTGGGATCCAACATTCTCGATATGCAAAAATAAAATTAAGCTGTTCTATTATACCTTAAACTTGAAGAACAATATCAAGTCTACTAAGCTGCCATCATGTTGGATAAAAATAAACTTATATGATTATCAAACTAGATTATACATGTACAAATGTATTAAAGAAACACACACTATTGCAATATACTTGTGAAAATAGAGGTTATATTTTAAAATAAGCTTGAGACCACTCACATAGAATTATGGCACATATTCAATAGTTCACAAAATCTCCAATCCTCCATTGGTCTCACAACTTTTCCTAATAACAAAAATTTTGGTGGTTTAATTAGCAGAAGTTAAATATATCATCCACGTTATTATTATTTTCAACTACCCTCTCTATTAGTTGTGTATAGCTTGGAACCAAATTCTAACTTGATCTATAGAGGTATATACATTAAAGCTAAGATTTTTCCCTCTAGAATGTCATTTGCCTTGTTGTTTCCATCCCTAACATCTGGTTTCTATTTTCTAAATTATATTTCTAAGCAGTTGATTCATCCAACCATTTGATATCACTCCGGTATATACACCTGTAATTTAGTCTTCCATGAATCTATATGATGAAGAAAAGAGAAATTAAAAAATAATTGGTCCTGATAGCAAAACCGATGCTGCATGAGAATGGAAAATTCGAACCAATCCCTTGTCCATATGATCTCCCTAATTCTATGTGTATTCCCCTCTCAGGTATAATTTACATGATATAGAAAGACTAAGTTGATGCAAGTAAATAAACTTGTACATGTTACTGTTAACTCACCTTGCAGGCGTCCTTTAATGGTTTCCCCTTGTTACCAAAGAAGTTAGTCACATCCGTCGCATAGTGGAATAAGATGTTATATTTGTGAATAACGTTATATAATATCCCTTACTTTCTCAACCCCATCCACGTTACGAGAGAAACTTAATGGGGTTATAACACGTATATCCCACCCCATGCAATACTAATTCCTTAGTCCATAGTAGAACATTCTAGTTCTTAATGACCTCTATATTGTCGACCTCATCTCCTTGTTATTATTATATCATTATATATTTTATTATATTCTCTATCTCAAATTCGTATTGTTGATGTACGTGAACATGAAATAGAATTACAAGAATAGATATATCATGTTCTCTACCGTATCCGACCATGGCATGCTGAGCAGCTTATTATAAAAAAAACCCACGTATCAAATATGAATGTTACAATACTCTCCTATTTAAGATAAATTTCATCCTCGAAATTGACATACCTCAGTCAATTTGAGAATAAGTGTGGATATTGAGATTGCATTTTCTCCTCTCTTTCTCACGTGGCTTCTTCTAGTGCATGGCTCCTCTAAAGGACTTCTACCAGTGGTATTCTTTTCGTCCGAAGTTCTTGAACTTTATAGTCTAAAATTTGTACAGGAATTTCTTTGTAGGAAAGATCCTCCTTCAATTGTATTTCTTGTGGTTCTATGACATGTGATGGGTCTGGAATATATTTCTGAAAGGGTAGAAACATGAAAAACATCATGTATCCTGGTTAATTCTGACAGAAGTCGAAGGCGATATGCAACATTGCCGATTCTTTTTATAACTTCATACGGACCAATGTATTGTGAGCTTAGTTTTCCCATCTTTTCAAATCTAATTATACCTTTCCAAGGTGATACTCTCAAAAATACATAATCACCTACTTCAAATTCTAGATTCCTTCTTCTCTTATCCGCATAACTTTTTTGTCTATCTTGTGCAGCCTTCAATTTTCTCTTGATTTCTTCAACTTTCTCCACTATATTTTGTACTAATTCAGGTTGGACCAACTTACGCTCTCCTACTTTGTTCCAGCAAATAGGAGTTCTGCATGCTCGACCATAAAGGGCTTTATATGGCACCACTCCAATACTTGCTTGATAGCTATTATTATAAGCAAACTCCATAAGAGATAGATGTTCATCTCAACTATCTTTAAAACTTAATCCGCAAGCTCTCATCATATCTTCCAAAGTTTGAATAGTTTGCTTGGACTGCACATCAGTTTGTGGATGAAAAGCAGTACTGAATGCTAATTTTCTACCCATCTCTTTGTGTAAACTAGGCCAAAATCTAGATGTGGGATAAGGATCTCTATCAGACACAATCGACACATGTGCTCTATGTAACCTTACTATTTCATCCACAAAAATCTTACCTAAGGGATCCAATGTATATGTCATATTGACCGCTAAGAAATGAGAGGATTTAGTCAATCTATTATTAACTACCCAGATCGCATCATAACCTCGACGAGTCATGGGCAATCGAGTAACGAAATCCATGGTAATGTGTTCCCATTTCCATTCAGGTATCGGAAGCGGTTGCAATACACTAGCTGGTCGCATATGTTCTGGTTTAGTTTGCTGACAAATCAAGCATCTAGATACATATTATGCAATCTCTCTTTTCATTCCTGACCACCAATAGCATGGTTTCAATGTTCTATACATCTTTGTGCTTCCTAGATGCACTGCGTACATAGAGTTACGTGCATCCTCAAGACTTTTGTGCTCTAAGCTTCGCAAGTTGTCGGACACACAGTCTTTTCTTGAAAAATAGTACTCCATGCTCATTTATCATGAACTCAGGCATTTATCTCTTCTCAAGTTTCCCTCGTATTCTTTTAATTTCTTGATTACATCCTTGAGCATCTTGTATTTTATCATATAACAAGGGCCTAACTTGTAGGGTAGCTAACAACATCCCAGAGTCATCTAATGATAGATTTACATGCAATCCTCTTAATTGTACCAATAATGAGTGTTGGTCAGCCTTTACATTGCCAATTCACCGTTAGATTTCTGACTAAGGGCATCAGCCACTACGTTCGCTTTTTCGAGATGGTACTCAATGGTACAATCATAATCTGTTATCGATTACAACCATCTTCTTTGTCTAAGATTCAATTCTTTTTGGGAGAATATATATTTCAAGCTCTTACGATTTGACATGCCTCACCATATAAGTAGAGCCTCCAAAATTTTAAGGCAAATACAACCGCAGCTAATTCTAAATCATGTATGGGATAATTTAGCTCATGTGATTTAAGCTGTCTGGAAGCATATGCAATCACCTTCCCATTCTGCATTAAAACACATTCCAAACCTTGACGTGATGCATCGCTATAAATTACAAACCCTCCCTTTCCAGAAGGAAGGCTAAGAATGGGAGCTGAGGTCAGACGATTCTTAAGTTCGTGAAAACTCTCTTCACACTCATCATCCCCGATAAATTTCACATTCTTTTTAGTCAATCTTGTTAATGGTGCTGCAATTCGTGAAAAATTTTCAACAAATCTTCTATAATATCCCGCTAAACCAAGAAAACTTCAAATCTCTGACACAATTGAGGGTTGGTTCCAGTTCAGAACTGCCTCTATTTTACTGGGATCTACAGATATACCTTCTCCTCGGATCACATGTCCCAAAATGCAACCTTCTTCAACCAAAACTCATACTTATCAAATTTTGCGAATAACTGATGATCAGGTAAGGTCTATAATACAATGCTCAAATGACCTTTTATGCTCTTCCTCTAATTTTGAGTATATCAAAATATCATCAATAAACACGATCACAAATTTGTCCAAGAAAGGATGAAATACCAAGGGCATTTGTCAATCCAAAAGGCATTACTAAGAATTCATAATGTCCACAACGAGTTCGAAAAGCTATTTTAGGACATCTTCAGTTTTATCTTCAATTGATGATAGCCTGATCGCAAATCATTCTTAGAAAATACAGAAGCCCTTGTAATTGATAAAAGAAATTCATCCATTCAAAGAAGAGGATAATTATTACGTATTGTCACTCGATTTAATCTTCGATAATCAATACAAAATCTTAAAGAACCATCTTTCTTTTTTACAAAAGAACTGGTGCCCCCATCGAGAAGTACTAGATTGGATAAATCCTTTATCCATTAATTCTTGTAATTCGATCTTCAGTTCTCTGAGTTCAGCTGGAGACAATCGAAAAGGAGTCAATGCAATCTGGGTGGTACTAGGTATTAAGTCAATATTGAATTCAATTTCTCTATATGGCAGAAGTCCCGGTAGTTCTTCAGGAAATACTTTAGGAAATTCTCTCACTGTAGGGATATTTTCTAAACATATGGATTCTACTTTTGTATTGTATACAAGGGCAACAAAAGATGAATATCCCTTCCTGAGTAATTTATGTGTCACTATGCTAGAAATGACACGAGTAGTATATACATTTCTTTCTCCATAGAATACAAACTCTGTCTCGTCTAGCATTCAAAAAATAACTTCCTTCTTAAAACAATGTAATAGAGCATGATATGATGTCAGACAGTCCATTCCTATAATGGCATCGGAATCTTTAATCTCCATAGGAATTAAATTCACTATAACCTTACCTCCTCCTATCTCTACTTAACAGTCTCTAAAGACGTCCCAAATAATTTCTGGCTCTCCCTTAGGTAAGAAGATTGATAAGGCATGATCAGGTATACTCATTTCTTTATCCGCAAATACGGAAAATATATGAGAAATAAATTAATGATGGCTCCTGAATCAATAAGAGTATGGGCATTTCTGCCAAAAATAACAGTGGTACATGATACCACATCCTCAGCAGAGATGGCTTCTTGAAGTGTCATTGCAAACGCTTTACCCTGATTTTGTGTCTTTTTATTTCCTTTCCTTGGAATATCATTTATCTTTTCTTCTTTCTTTGGTCATGTTTCTTGAGTTAGGGCACTAGCATGAATATTCTGTTGAGCCAGTCTCCTTGCATTTCCCTAGTTTGGCGTTAAATTTGGGAAGTTTCGATGTATGTGACTTATTTGACCACAATGGTAGCAATCTAAAGATCCACTACCACATTTCCCTGGCGATGCTTACCACATATATTACACTGCGAGTTTGAAAATCCTGAGTTTCTAGAATTCTCTGGAGCAAATCCACCCATTTGGTTTCCTCTATATCTTTTAGCAGATAAGTTGTATTGCCTGGGATTTCCAAAATTCCTTCTAACTTTGTTCTCTGGCCCTCTCCATGGTGTTCTATCACCAAACATTTTCCTATTGTGATCATTACACCTTTGCGTTTCCACATGACATGCTTAGCTCTACAGGTTGCTTCCACTAATTTACCATACTCAGTATATCCGTTAGCTGAGACCATTGACTTGATATCTACATGGAGTCCATCTTCGAAACGATGACATTTATCTTCTTCGGTTTTCACTAAAAAGGCTGCAGACTTTAATAATTCTGTAAAGCGCTTCTTGTATTCATCAACTGAAAATTTCCTTGAGTAAGGAAAAAGAATTCCTTGCATCGATCTTCTTGATAAACCCTAGGACAAAATTTTTCATTAAATTCCTTCAGAAATATCTGCCAAGTAATCTCGGATGGATTCGTGTATTTCATCTTCACCGACTTCCACCAATCATCAGCATTTTCTTTTAACAGAAAGGTTGCATATCTTAATTTTTGTGCATCAGTACACTCCATCAAGGTAAATATCTTTTCCATGTGTTCAAACCAGTCTCTTGCCACCTTCGGATCCTTCTTGACTACAAAATCTTTAGCACCTAACTTCCGAGCGTGTTCAAATGGTAATTGATTTTCAAATTCATGCGATCTCATCGATCGAGCAACCATGCTTCCCAAGGTCTGAGCTATTAATGCCAAAGTCTCCTACATATTAATAGCATTATTTCCATCATGTCCATCACTTGGCCTTTGTGAGGTCTGAGAAGGTTGCTCGACTATCATTGTATCCTACAAACAAGAATACCTTAATTAGCTCTTCCATAAGTACTCTGACAAAATAATAAATCCTCAACATCGACAATATCATTACTCTGATATCCTTTCATTTTTACATCAAAGTCCAATACAGAAATCAACACCTCTAATATAATCATAGATCAACTTCAAACATCAGTTATAATCAAATTCCATAAACCTTTGCTCTGATACCACAAGAATGTCACAACCCGCCCCGCTAGCTAGGACGAGTGTGACATTTAATCTATCTAGTCATTATATCTATAAAAATTTTGGCAGCAATTCCTCTATTTTATTGATTCCCAAAAGCTATCTTGTACCTGAAACAATTCATATATCTTACAAAGTTGTAGTTTATATTCTTGTATGTCATTGCCATATTGTAGTAATACATTTAATTTCACATAGCAAGCAAAATTATTTTCAAAAGCAACCGATTATTTTCTACCAAAATGCTTGAGACTCACTCGTTGGATCTAAGCTCATTTTGAGTTTAGAATCAACCCTCTATTATTAAATATTATTTACATACACATCTGAGAAGGAGCCATAGAAAATGCAATGGATTGAATTAATCTTTTTGTGGATAATGTCGGGACATTCACTCCACATCTGTGATATTGCAGCACTTTTTTTTGTACTACAGGTAAATAGTTAATATCCAGGAAGACTTGATGTTTTGTGAAGTGAAAAGAATATTGTATATGAACCTATAATAGTGGATAATGGTTGTACATAAGGAACTATGTAAATGTGTCTGATGATATAGATGTCGATAATAACTTGAGTGGTTGCGATAGTAAATTATGTGGAAAATGTATGCAAAGTCTCATATGAATTGTTTCAGGTACATGATAACGTTTGAGAGTCAATAAAATAGAGGAATTGCTGCCAAAAATTTTATAAACATAATGACTAGATAGATTAAATGCCACACTCATCCTGGCTAGCGGGGCAGGTCGTGACAACCCACCTACCTCCTCGACCTCTGCTGCCCTCACCTCCTCCTCCAGGTATGCTCGTCCTTGCCCTCCTTCTCCTCGACCTTGGTCCTCGCCCTCCACCTCCCCAGCCCTACCCTCTCCCTTCTCCTCCCTAACCTCCTCCCCCACCCTCCTCCTACATGACCTCTGCCCTCGCCCTCCACTTTCAGGTCCTCCGCCCTCTCCCTCGACCTCCCCGACCTCTGCCCTCGCCCTCCTCCTCCCTGACCTCTGCCCTCGCCCTCCACCTCCCCGATCTTCTCCCTCTCCCTCCTCCTCCTCGACCTCCACCTCCAGGTCCTCCCGCCCTCACCCTCCTCCCCGACCTTCCCCTTGTGCTTCAGCTCCTTCAGCCTTCGTCCTTGCCCTCCAGTTCTACCCCATCCTGGATCTTCCATCTCACTCACGAGCTTGGTCACAAGTCCAATGACAAGACCATTCATTGACTCCTAGAGCAGGCAGAGCCCACCATCTTCATTGTCATCGGAATCGAGATGCATGAGGAGGCTTTGTTCTACGAGTGTGAAGAAGGAAGGAGAGAGTGGAAGAGGAAGGAGGGGGAGAGAAGAAGGAAGAGAGAGAGAGGGAGGGAAAAAACCTACCATTGGATTTAATAGGATTTTATTAACTTAACTTAAACCCAAGCTAGTTAACCCAAGAAGTCTCAAATTAACGGCAGGGTCCGTGGGGTAAGGCGGAGTAAGTTTACAGGGTCGAGGGGGGAATTGTGTTTTTTCAAAGGTCAAGAAAGTAATTACAAAGTATATAGGTTTCGTGGGGTAAAACTCCTTTAATATTATGCAAAATTGCCAATTTGATATTAGTAAGTAATAAATCAACATTCCTAAAGCATAGATCAACATTCTCAAATTTTTATCATGTCTTCTAAAAATAATTACAACTAGAGAAGTTCATTGTGACACTAATATTTCATGGGCAATCTCTGTCTTTCAGCTAATAAGTATGAACATGCATAATTCCTTAGAGAGATTATACACCTAATATTTTCTTGTATGCACACCAACTTGCCTGTATATAGACCTTGTCAAGCAACTAACCTATTGGACTACCAAATGTATACAGTTAGATATATACATGTGTATCTATTAAATTTAAAGGGTGTGTTTATCCTTTTCATTATAGTAAAAAATATGGGTCTTTGTATCTTGATCTCGTGAAGTTAACTCATTTAACTTGACTCATCTGACAACTCTGAATGTTTGTTCCTATGCAGAGAACATGTATCAAGAGTGCCAATCAAATATCAATGTCTAGAGAAGATTAGCATCTCTTCTAGGACTATAGATCTTCTTTGAATATCTATGATGCCAGTTGTGTCCTCGATCAAACTCTTTAGATCTACGACTTTGCATCAGCTTCTATAGTCTAGCTATTTATCTTAACAATTGTATGATAACCAAAATAACCGTGGTATATATTATAATTCGTACTAAGGATCTTCACAATAATGGAAACTCAATTATATTTTTATTTTAGATATGGAATAATTATAATTCATAATAAATTTTATTGCATAATGTCTTACCATGGGCTTCAATGTCTAACAACTATGGTTGCGAGTACATACTACTGGATATGGATTATGTGTCCAATTGGTTGCAGGCAATCCTGCCTAAAGCACTAATAGCATGATAGTTAGCAAGTCCCTACGAGAGAATATCATTTCGTAATTCATGATCCCCAAGATTCTCATCTGTGATGGGGGAACCACTTCGTAAATAGAGAAGTAAGGAAGTTTGTAAAGGACTATGACATAGAGCATCGTACCACAAGTCCTTATCATCCACAAACAAATGGATAGCAAGGCCAAGAGACACACAAACATGAATAAGATGATAGATACAAAAACATGGTGTACAAAAAACAAATTATCGGCAAGGACAAAGTGAAGAGATGTCATGACAATAATATCCACCATTAAATCTTTGTAGGTTGAAACTCTTTTGAATTAAGCTGAGAAGCAAATGGGTTGGACCCTATCTCGTCAAAATGACGTACATGACAATGATAATATCTGCATATTTGAGTTTTTACTTGGTGTAGAACCATTAATGGTTAATATGCAAATGTTGATTCATTATGTGGAACCAACAAACCACCTCGATTAAGTGGAGAAAACTTAATTCATGACTCCTTGAAAACTTCTCTATATTTTATATGATGTCCTTACAACCCATTCTAACATCTTAGAAGATTCAAACTGACCTAGAAATGTTGTTTTCCACTCCATCTATTTTACCATCCCGTTGGTCCCTCCCTTGACCTCATTCATGTAATTAGGATATCAAATTCGGGAGTTTGATTTTCACTGTTATTACATGCTTCTATTCTTTCCATTTACTGCCTAATATTGTTTTTACTATACTTATGATGATAAATCCTATGTATATGTGGTGGTGGACTTTTATTCCTTTGATTGTTTGCAGTCCTTCACGCTTAGTAAGTAGCATGTATTCCTTCTTATTCTACACTATAAGGACATAGTACATGCTAAGTATAGGATGTTGTAAATAGTAAATTTATACTTTACCCATAACTCATACTTTTGTATATAATACTATATCAACTTCGAAAAATATGGTTAAATGGGTAAATCTTGGAAATTATTTATTAAACTTATGAATAAAATGCATTTTTATAAAAAAAATCAATAAAATTGTATGTGGACAAGGAAACTTGAGAAAAAATAAAAATTTGCAAAATCCATAAAAATCCATTACAATTAAAAAAACCATAAAGGGAGAAAATTCAGTTACACCACACATAAAGTTCGAGATTTGTTTAACATCAAGCCACTCGATATGGAATGAACTCTAAATTCGAGTTCTTTCACTCTTATCTAAGAGGATCTTAGGATTTGAAGTATTCAAAATCCTTCTAATTGAGAATTATGTGTTATATTGCATATAAAATCTTTGGGCATAGTTCCAAGGCATTTTTTGACTCATAACCTTATGTACTTTTATAGTTACATGTTGAACCATTGATAATTCATAATTACGTAAGCAACCATAGATGGTTACTATGTCTTTCATGTAGAACCTTGTCATTACTTGAGTCCCTAACTCAACCTATCATGAGGTAAATCTAACTAACAAAGATCCTATCACTAATATTTTTAAATATTTTATTCACCCTTTTCTCTCACGCCCTCCACACGCACTTTACTAATCCACTTCCAACGGTAAGGACAAGAACAATGAGTGACTGCACACTCTGCTTTTCCTTGTACTCAAAGAGAATGGAGTAGTGGAAGTCTGATTTCTTCAAAGCATTTCCTCAAGGTCAGATGTAGATTGGCCCTCGAGTGCAAAGGCAGAAGGGAGCTTGACTGCAAGACCATGAGACGAAGGCCGGCCTCAGCTACGAGCACTATTGTTGGAAGCACCCGAGTGGAAGGGCCTCAATGGGTAAAAGTGACTACGGGATAACAGATTGATTTGCTTCTCTGACTCAAAACTAAGTTGATGTTCAAAACACCTCTCCATGAGAGGATTGCAGTAAATTGTCAACAACAATGGCTTGCTACTTGAGGCTGAATAAGGGGAACAAGCCTGTCAACATTGATGCCAATATCTAGTCTTCGAAAGTGCAATGAATAAAATCTCATAAAAGAACAAAAGATAAACTTCTTCTATACATTTATATCAGACTTATATAATCCCCTAAATAAGCAAAGAACCTTACTTTTTTAATAAATATCATACTAATTCCTACTCGATTTAAATTGTATTAGTTCAAAAAAATATGAATAAATATAAAAATAAAACAAAAATCATAAGATCTACATATCCTAATGAAATACCAAGCCATAGTTTCAATGACAAACTTGAAAGCCACATAATTGAAATATACGAACTCCAATAAATACTGCCCACTTTTAAAATTAAACTTCAAAATATATTATTTTATGAGTTCACTTTTTTGATGAATAGAGTGCATATATGAAAGTTCACTTCCGAAAGTGTACAAAAATCAAAGTTCTTCCCTTTCTTTAGGGTAAAATAGGGCATAAGCGTAATAACAAATGGGATGAATTGTGAATTTGCAAGGATATCAACCCTACTTGAGTCAGAATTGTCACATAGTAATCCTCAATGACTATATAGCCTAGTCCCGAGCAAATATTTCTCATACAAGACTAAGTTTGCTATATGTATGTGTTGGGATGAGGGGAGATAAGGCCTCCCTTTTAAATTTTTCTTCATTGAAGAGCATGGCATTTCAATTCATCGACATCAATAGACGCGACGAATACTGAATCGAAATGCATGAATTAAATACTCTTGGCTCATGTCAATACCCACATGTTATAACCAAATATGTCCAATCCAAGTACAGTGAAGAAAATTAAACCAAGAAAGAAGAAGCATTTCCGCGGACTTCTTAGGATTTTCACCCAATTGAAACTAACGCAATGATCCAAACTGCGCAAAACTTAATTCTCGAAAAATAATCACCGATCTACGAAGTTGTGAAGCAGTTGTTCTCACGAAATGAATTGTCTAACCCTTTTTTTCCAATTAGGATTAGAAACAGGAAATCAAGCAATAATCTTCAATCCTTGTACAATTATAATATGGGGATGGACCATATTGCAATTTGGGATTCGTTTAAGAAGCTGATATCATTTCGAATAATCTCAAAACATCAAATCCTATCCAGTCCTATCGATCAAGACAAAATTTGGATTATTTCTTAGTTGGATTAGATTGCTTGGAAACGTGGTTCAATTCAATTTCCGATCAATTTGGTCTTAGTGGTATCGGTATTTGGTTCTCCAATGCTTTTTAAATCTTGAATCCGAGAAGAATCCGAGGAGATTGGGACAAAAAAATTAGGGTTATTGTCAATTACACCCTTCTTAACTTCTACATTATCAGTTATGTCCCCTCTTTTACGTAACACCAAGGGCCTGTTTGGTTGCAGGGTTGGGCAGGGTTGAGTTGGCTGGGTTAGGCTGGGTGAATAGTAATCTGTGAGGAGGAAGTACCCTTGTGAATAGTAACCAGGGTTGGACCAACCCTGCAACCAAACATGCCCCAATTGTGGTCCTGACTTCTTACCAAATTTACAAGTCTACCCTTTTATAATATCGGCGATGCCTCTACTTCATCTCAACAGAAGGGCATACGTTTGAATTTTGTAAGAAGTCTATTGCACAAGTGATATTAGAAGAAAAAAGAACATAACTAATATTGTAAAAGTTAAAAAGGGCGCAAGTGAAAAAACCTTTAAAAAAATTTTTTTTTGAAGGAAAAAAACCTTAAAAAAATTAAGTAAATAGACTAGTCTCGGTGTCCCTTTCATGAGAGCTGGCAGTAAACTAAAGAGAAGAAGGTAAGAAATTTATGAAGGGAGGTGGTGGTCAATATTCTATATACGAATAGATTGGAATGTGCAAAGGGGGGAATATGTTGGTGGAGGATTTGAACGATGGACAGCCTCAGCTGCATCTTAATTGGCATCCCTCCATTATGACCCATATCAAATTTCAATAGCTCGTAGGTGGGGTTGGAGAAGTATAGATGAGTGAGTGAGTGAGTGGATGGTTAGGAGAAGTGATGGCCATGCATCCTCCATTGGAATGGTTGGCTGATTGCTAAACCATTATCACAATGCCATATGACATATATAATGATGCAATAATGATGTCACAAATAGTTTTTAAAAGGTTATTATAACTTGATAAAAAAAGACAGGGACAAAGTAGGGATTTTGTCAGGGGTCAAAGGTTGAATTGCGATTCATTCCCTAAGGTCCTGTTTGTTTGGAGAGCAAGCACTGGAATAAGAGGTCAATTTCCTAACCGATATAGTTCTCAAGAATATATTCCCATTCCCATCTCATTATTTTACTTATTCCACTCTTATTCCTACCTTTATTCCACCTTACATACCCTTATTCCATATTATTCTTTCTTATTCGTATCTTTCCAACCGAACAAAGAATAGACCATTATTCTCTTTATTCCTAATCTTTATTCCTGTTTATTCTCGAACCGATTGCCCCTTAAAAATAGTGAGCAATTTTTATTTGAGAACTTGGACATTTTTTCTATATAATAAATTATGATTTGATTAGTAACTCAAAATTTGCATATATAGTTTTTTTAGAAAATATAAATTTGTTTATGAAAATTTTCAAATCAATTAGACTGATTTTGAATTTCCCAATCTCTGCTGTTTTAGATGAAGGTTGCAAACTGAAGGATGTCATCCATCTCATAAACATGATCCCATCTTTTGTCCCAATAGAATCTTTATCCTAAGTCATATATTAAAAGAGAAAATAATATGTATACGATGTTACATATGAAGTTCATCCATAAACACACATCACAGAAAATAAAATGGTTATAACTAATCTATTTTGAATTACGTGATTCTTTATTCCAGATTGTAGAATATAATATAGAATAGTGCGCATATGGGAATGATATAAGATTCCAATTTTTACACCCTAAATATAGATGATCGCCTAGGTCATAAAATCTACTAAAGGCTAATTAATGTCTTGAACAGAATGAAATATGATTAGGTAATTTACATGAATACTTAATGAGAATTAGCTAAATTTGAATATGGAAATGGAAAATTATATATAAAGAAGATTAATAATGCAAATTATAATAATCAAGGACTAAGATAACTATTTACGATTACAAAATTCAGAAGTGCTCAAGGGGTATTACATAAAAATGTAACGGTACACTAGTAAACTTAGGTCATTTATGTGGGAGGGCATCGTCTGAATTTTCTCTAGAAGATTAGGGTTATTTTTAAACCCAATATCATGCATGGAGTGCCTATAAAAGATCCCAATACCTATCAAATTCAAATATAATACTTGCTCCAGAAATGTGGATGTCAACATCTCTAAAATCCCATTAAAATTTTCAAAGAAGAAGGATGAAGTTAGTATGTGCTCTAGCTGACTATGAAGATAATTCCCAAAGAGTAGACTTTGGATTTATCTGAAGCCTAATCCGCTACAAGATGTGCATGTCTTGGATCTCTTCTAATACTCCGAGGGTAGGTTTGTGAAGTGAGATTTCATGCATAATATGAGGTTGCATGTTGTTTTTTTTATTTCCATTTGTAATAATCATAAGTTTAGCACAAATATATTTATATGTATTTCCCCCCAAAAATGGATAAAGATGTAAAAACCTCCATGATATTTATAGTCAAAATAAAAGAGCAAATTAGTAGCTAAAAAAAGCATACATACATATATGTGTGTGCTCGCACGCACACACACACACATATGCTTCAAAGAGGATCAAGTTAGTCCGTGCTAGATCACGATAAAGCTCTCGTACTAAATAGAGGTTTTTAGCCTTGCACATCACCAAAGACGAAACCATTGAATTAAATTCGATGAAATAAAGGCTCGTTGTATGAACCGCATTGCAATTGTTTAACAAAAAGTTGTTTGCAAATGCGATAAACTAACTACAAATCACATAGTTGCAGGAATCCTTTCCGGACCATTTTTTCAATCACACAATTATGATTTATACATTTGAAGCATGATTAATATCTTAGACTCCAAATTAGGAGACCTTTCGACTTGAGTCCGAATCAATGGAGCTTACACATGTAGGCACGACGATGACTCGTGAGCCTCCTATGAACTTAAAACGATGATCTCTTTCTTCAACAAGAAGACGATTCTCCTCACAAGTTCATGCAGACAATAAAAGAGGAGTAGAGAGGGAGAGAGAGAGAGAGGTGGACGTCCTCTCTGAGATGAAGAAGAAATAATTCCTCTCCTTCTCCTCTGGGAGAGACTAGAGAATGTGAAGACTCTCATTATATGTTTCAAGGAGATCTAAGACACTCCTTATACAAGCCATTGTATGGCTAGGATTGAGCATCCATTTCATGATTAGATGGTTAGAGTTGAGTCATGTTTCAAATACAATGGGAAGAAATCAATATGCCAAGATTACAAATCTTCCTTTATAGAGATTTCATTCTAACAGAGAGAGAGAGAGGACATTCGTGGAGAGTCTTGTCTCCCCACATGTGTGTGTCCACTATATGTGGTGGAAAATTCTTCCTCTCTTTCCTTTTCTTTCCTATTTGAATTAGAACCAAGTGTTGCCTTTTATCTGTAGTTATATTGTAAAAATTAGCATACCATCAAGGAAAATGGGATATCATCAACTCAAAACTAAATGTAAATCTAATTTACATTTATTTATATTCAATGTGAATACGACTCATATTAATATTCTTATATATATGCATTGTGTGAATAAAATTCATATTCTAGTCTTTAAATTAAATGCGAATTATATTCACATCATTATTGATTAATGTCAATTCATATTCACATTAATCATATGTCCACTTATGTGAATCATATTTACACTAATCATATGTCCACATATGCAAATCAATATCACATCAATCACATATCTACTTATGTGCATCATCGAATAATATTAATCAAGATATTAATTGGTAGTAATTAATCTCTCAGTGTGCATCATCTGTGGATACTTAGAGATAAGGTCATGGAGAGTGTATAAGCAATGTATAGTGACTTGATAATTACATTTATTCTAATATCATGGTTTAAACCTCTTTGATTTCTCTTATTTATTCAGACATTGAATAGAGTTCATTTATTGCTTGAACCCTTTCGAGTCAATTTTCAACTCTTTGGTTCGATAAAATAATACTACGAATTGAGACTTAATCAAATTATTCTCGTTTATCTAAACTTAAAGAAGAGTCACAAAATCCACCAGGTTTCATCATTCCCTTGGAATGGAAGTGTCATTGTATATATGTGTTGTATAGAGCATTATTCACCCCCTCCCCTCATCAGTTTTGCAGGTGTAACTACCTACTTGTAGGTCCTCATGGCACAAGGCAACAAATCCACTAGCACGTGTGGGTATGCCTACTTTATTACAAATCTCCCCAACTTCAATGGTCTAATTACTCTTATTGGTCAAACCACATGGATACATACAATTCATAGATTTCATATAGTCGACTCAAAACTTAAAGCAACTCCAAAAGACTTAATTGGAAGGCCCAGGACTCAAAAACAGATTACAAAAAGCTTCAAAAAAGACTCAATTCCAAAAGCTCAAGTGATATAATGACTTTGGAGGACGATGTGATATAATACATCGTTTCTATTTTACAGTGAAAAATTATGTTATAGTTGTTGCATTCCTATTCAAATCCTTGATCTCATTAACAGTGAAATTCTTCTACACCTTCCATCAGTGTTGGCGTCATAGATTTTCTACATATTCATTAAAGAGCTTCAACCTAAAAAGATAATCAAGCTACATAACAAATATGCAATGAGGTCTTTAGCAAAATCTAAGTATCTAATAATATAATCAATTATAATCTCATCAACTTAAGCATTCCCAATATTGATATTGGAAGACTCTAAATAAAATAGAAGTTTAATTCCATATTTGGTTGTCTCCTTCTAGGGTTTATCAATAGACTTCTCAATTAATGCGATAATATCAATCATATGCTTTCTAAAAAACATATATTAATATTCTCGAATTCTTAGCTTGTTTCATAAATAAGATGATCATCACTAGAATTTGTCGTATCCCTAATGTTTCATGAGTCCTTCTTATTCAGAAAGTATGAACATATATGATTGGTACTAGAGATTATACATCTCATATTTTTTATATGCACACCAGCTCGTTGGTATATGGATCTTATCAAGTTATTATCCTATTGGTCTATCAAATGCACCTACTTAGATATATTGATGCATATCTTTTTTTTGAAAAATGATGTGTGCATGTTCATGACAATATACGATACAGGTCATTATTATCTCATTTTCATCAAGTTATCTCTTTAACTTAACACACCAAACATCTTCGAATCTCTCTTCCTATGCAGAAGGTTTGCATTAAGAGTGTTGGTCAGATACCAACCTTTAGAGAAGAATGTCATCTCTTCTCAGATTGGAAATCGTTCTTGAAAATCATTTGATGATATCGGTCATGTCCTCAATGTAACTCTTTAGATCTACAACTATACCTCTTTCTCTATGATCTAACTCTTTAGATCAACTAATCCACAATAGTAATGACAAGAAATCAATAGTCCACATATACAATAACGTTATTTTCGTTAAAACCAAGTGATCACAATCTGGCTATAGTATGGAATCACCATAATAAATAATAGGAATGATTCCCGAGTTACCTTATTCCATCGTAAATTAGAAAATTCTGCAACTGAGACGATGAAGATGGAGAGACGACATTGATTTTTTCTTCCTCTTTTCTCTTTCCCTTAACCCCAAATGTAAAGACTCTCTCAGATGATGGAGTGGGATGATGGCCTTCAAACTCTTGATTCGATGTGAGATACCATGATATCTTTTATAGGACTAGAGTTCGGAGGGTTTAACAAAATAACAAGCTCTATCATAACTGACTCTTAATAATATGGATCAATATAATTCGATTATGTTTTCATTGACTCTGTAAAACTCATATTAAATCAATATTTCATATGAACCACATATATGAGATTTTCCCCAACAAGGGGTATGCCAAGAGATGGAGGGACTATCCATACCATGATCGATAAAGACGATAAGGAATTGCTTATGTTGTATGGTAATAACTACATCCCATAGGATTTCTGTTGGTTTCTTTATAGAACGATCAACGTAATAAAGGTTTAAGATCGTTAATGGAAAATTCTTGAGAATAGATGTGAATAGGGGATTAACGAAATCATTATCATTGAGGAGGGTGCAACAAATACGAGGTCATCAATGGTGCATTAAGCTATTAGTCCTTTAATGAATCTTAGATTCATCTTTTTTGTTCTTTTATTATATCTAAAATCATGCATATGATACATGTAAATATGCATTAATACACATAGCATATCAAAATTAAGTCATAATATGTTTTTTAAAATATAAAATAAAATAAAAAAGAAGAGTAATTTACAAAAAAAACTGGAAGAACTATATGTCTAATTTAATGTCATAGCCAAACTTTGCTAATTTACAATTGTAAATTTTTAAAGTTTGCCTATGCCATTGAAATAGGGTGTATAGTTTAGAGATTTTCACGACTCCTTTCCCTCCCCCAAGCAAAGGGTTTGGAGTAGTTTATTAGGTGGGAACTACCGATGGCTTATCTCTAATACACTATTAGTAGTTAAGGTGAGTAGAAAGATTGATTAAAGGCCTAGACTTAATTAAAAGCCTCATATCGTCACTACATATATACAAACAAACATACATACACATATAAATCATGACCATATTCTCTCATTCATTATAGCTTGAACTCAAGGGAGCGAGATGTATCACATCTGACAGTTTGCATGATGGAAAGGAGCTGCATTAATAATTACTCTAAAAAGAAAAAAAAGAAGGAAAAGAAAAGAAAAGAAATAAGGAAAGAAGGCTGTAAATATATACTGATTCTAACCCCATAGACCAAGTTAGTAGTGACTTGATCGACAAACTATCAAGTTCAGTGAGATAAAGAAAGAAAACAAGAAAAACACAAAATAATTTACTTTGCGCATAAAATGACAATAAATATGCTATTTATAAACAATACAAACTTCACCTATTTACTTAACGTCTGCGTAAATGTTTTCCCAAAATTTCTTCACAATTGCGTAGTTAATAATTAGCCCTATGTAATATAATATTTTGTCGTATCTATTTTCTGTTAGTGTGCCTTTCATTAACTGTGTGTATTTTATATATTTAATTAAATGGTTTTTTCCCATTAGAACCCTTTTAATTATAAAAAATGGAGGACCCACAAACACTAATATCAAAATCAGAGCGGGCATTTCAATCTATAAAAATGCGCCACCGAGAACGAAATGGTTGTCCAACATATACTCTCCAATTATAAAGAAATACCTTATTCGAAAAACTAAATGTACAAATATGGACATCGGATGGAACCTAAGGCCATTAAGGCATTAAAATTTAGAACCTAGCAATTATCTGGATTGCCGTAATTTAAAAGATTCCATAGACTCTCTTCTCATGGAATTAAATATTAGTTTTTGATATATGGGTCAAATGGGGTTGATTCATGGGGAGCTAACTTGCACCTTGATGAATCTGCATTTCATCATCTTTATTCATTTATTTTAGCTTAAAATCCCTTATAAAATACATGTATATAATACTAACTCCATATTCTTACTAACTTGCATCTGTGTATAAATATTGTACAATTATTACCATTTTAACCTAAAATAAATAAAGAAAGAAAGAAAGGAAAAAAAAGAAAAGAAAAAAAAGAAGATTGTATATATGTAATAGATACAGGCTGACCCGAACCCCGAGAGAAGGTCAAGACTTGACCTGATCGACCAGGAATAAAGTAGGGGGAGATATGATCGTTAATCAAAAAAATAAAAAAATGTGTGTTGTGTATATTTGTATACTACACTATTTTATTTGTACATCAATTGACCTCAAACTAAATAATTTTCAAAAAAAATTTGTAAATAAAAATGTTTTCTAATTAATAAAAATAATTGCAAATTAAAATCATGTACAAAAGAAAAGCAATCACACTTAGAAAAAGCCACTAAGCGATAATTGAAAAACCAAATCTGGCTCCAGAAGAACTCAAATTGAACCAAACTCACTTACATTGTATTCTAAATTAAATTATCTTTAAAATAGCTATGATTTCATAATTTTTGGAGTTACGGTTGAAAAGTCAGTATTTTAGGGTGGTTTGTACAAATTACCATGTATTTGTACATATTGTATTTGTAAATATTTTTACTAATTATTAAAAAAAATAAAAAAATAAAATTTAAAAAAAAACTAAACTAATCTTCTTATTTAACTATGTATATAATCTATCATATGTATATAATATATGTATATATTTGCTATTCTTAAATAACCACCACAAAAAATAAAAAAAATAACACTTTTTATTCAATTTAATTAAGTGAAGAAAATACATAAAAATAATTTTTGTAAATAATTTTAACTTTATCTTATTTCAAATTTCTTCTCTTATCTCTTATCTTCATTCAAAATTTCAAAAAGAAAATTCAAACTCCATTCTCTATCTATTAATAAGGCTCTCTCTCCCTCATTTTCTCGGGATCAATCTTTGATGAGAGGAGCCTTTTCTCTGAGAGCTATCTTATCGCAGAGAGGTGCCTAGCCTCCGAGCGATCCGATGATAGCGAGTTAGCTTCATCGAGGCGATCACGCTCTTTTTCGCTCCTAAGGAGAGATCCACATTTTCTTCTCTTATCTTTATCGTAGGTTAATCGTAGTTTTATTTTTTCGTATTTTTTTTCGTTGTCATTTTTAATCTAGATCTTAGAATCCATCGCGATTTTGATCCACCTTCGACTTCGATTCTTTTCATCTCACTTTCTTAATCTCTATGTGTTCTTTTCTACGTCGCACGATCTCTCACCTCCGACCACGCATGGTGGTTAGAGATCCGGCTCCATCCGCCATTTTCTGCGAAATCGCACTCGTTCACGTCTTCTATTTTAATTTTGGGATCGAGTCTTCATGCTCACATCCTATTTGTTTATAAATAAAAAATAAAAAATAAAAAAATATATTTTATTTTCTCTTTCGTTCTAACATTTGTTTTGCAAGGATAAAAAAATTTAAAATATATATACTTATTATTTAAAGTTTTTGTTTCTAAAAAAATATATAAAAAGTTTGATTTTGTTTCTGTCTTTACAATTGAAAATAAATAAATCCAATCAACCGCGGCAGGCGCCCCCTCCAGCCACGCACGACACCCGTCGCCCTCCACCGCCAATCTCCTCTTAGCCCGGCGCCCGTGGAAGAACACGACCACCGCCGCCATCGACCGCCCTTGCTCGGAGGAGGAGAGCAACAAGGGGCGGCGGCCCCTTACTTTGGTGCTTTTGGTGAAGAACGAAGAAGAGGAACAGGGAACCCAAGGGGTCATTATAAAAATAATTTGGAGAAATTGTGTTTTAGCTCGAAAGGTTTTCAAAATTACATAAAGGTCCCCAACTCAGCCAGTCACATGCTTTGCACACTTGTTCCTAGGTAAATTACAAATTTCACCCTCTATTTTATTAATGTTATTTGTTCAGTATAAAAACATTAATAATTGAAATTTCAGTCCCTATTTTCTAGACTTTAAATTTACATGATCTTTTCATTAAAATAAATGTTTTAGTGCTCTGAAAACTTTACAAAAAATTATGTAGACTCTTGATTTGTGTTTGATCATTGTATATATTTTTTCATCGCATTTTATTTTTATTTTATATTATTAAAAAATTAAAAACAGTGTCATTTTTCCTTCTTGAAATTAAAAAATTCATAAAAAATTTGAATATTACTCTAAAAATTCCAAAAAAAATAAATTAATTTCTTTTCATTGTCTTTTACTTTGTATGCAAATTCCGTGCATTAAGTCTTTTCAAAACCTAAAAAAATTGAAAAATACCAAAAATCTTTAAAAAATCACAGAAAATTCTACAAAATCCAAAATCATGATTTCACTTCCTTTTTGTTGATATTTGTCTATAGTTTAGCACAAAATAGTCTACAGGAGTTTTAGTTATTTAAAATATTTTTAATTTGTAGATGACTCTATGCTATGAACTATCTATCATTTTTACCACAGTTTCATTTTTATAAAAATACAAAAATATCTGAAAATTCTACAAAATTCTAAAAATTATTTCATGTCCTTTAAAACCCAAAAAAAATCTTTGGATTTTTCCAAGCATTTTTTACTATTTTTAAAAATACAAAGAGTGTGTGATGTGTGTATTTCTTTCCTTGTGCATATTGTTCCTTATTTGAAAAAAATCATAAGATTAAAATCATAAAAATTTGAAAAGTAGAAAATAAAAATTATAAATTAAAAAAATTTAAAAAATAAAAAGATAAAAAAATTCACAAAAAACCAAGATAGCTTGCATTTGAGATTTCCTTTTTCTTTTAATTGACTTTCGATTATTTGAACAACCCTCTGGAATTGTAACCTCTCTGAGTTCGATCCTGTTGCTATACAGGTAAATAAGTAGCAAAAATTTCTCTCGCTTCATTATTCTCTTGTACTTAATTTTGTACCTTGAGAAGAAAAAAATTGTTTGTTTGTGTCGGGAATTTGGAGATCGCAACGATAACTTTACATCATTAATAACCAATCCTCAGAATCTCGTGTCAACAAAACGACATCGTTGCCGGGGATGCACGGCGAGGGTAGTTAGATTTCTCTTTTGACATGCTATTCTTGATTGTACATATCTGTTTATATTTTGCCACATTATTTCATTGTTCATATTCACTGCTCATATTTGATAATCGTGTTTCTTACACATTCTCTCTTTTCTTTTTCTTGCGAGAGTCCACGGAGTAAAGGAGGCGGTCCTAGGAGAGCCGAAGCACCCAAGCAACGCGGAGGCGGCTTGATTCTTCACCGAGCCACAGGATAGCGTGAGAGGAAGAGAAGAAGAATCGAAGGAGAGAAAAAATACTTTATTTATTTATTTATTCTAGCATTTGAACCCTTATAAACGAACATTCATTTATTGCGGGGTTTGTTTCGCCAAGTGTCGGTGCACTTTGGGGACCTCTCCGATTTTGTTTTCATCGTCTAATTTTTTCTTTATTTCTCACAGATTTCGTGAGCTACCTATTGATTGCTTTAATTAATTTGCTTGAGTCAGGTAATTAATTAGGTCCAAACACCCTAAATAAGAATTTATGTACCTATAGAATAGAGCATAATTGGACTTAGTCAAATTAACCTGTTCTTGACCATTAATAGAAGCTATTGTTAGGACAGTTCACTTGCATTTGCATATAGGTTAGTTTATTTTTATGTATTTCAATTTTGTGCAGATCACCCTGCATGTAGAGTGCTGGCGACAAGGTACGCATCTCTAACCCGTGCATGGATCATTGTGTTTATTCGTACATTGGCATTTCCAATCTCCTTCCTTCTTTTCACTCACATAAGTTAAAAAGGAAATTGGACACTTGATAGGCGATTCATTGAAAATACTCAATCAAAGTGATAACTGCCTAAAACCGAGCTGCTAAAGAAAACATGACCCTAAAATAAACATAAAGAAAAAGAATTGTTTTGGGGAGAGTAACCCCCACATTGGTTGGTTTGCTTGAGCGAGAGAGTGACCCGCACACTAAGATAAAACCATGCCCGAATTATCTTCAGACCACTGTCTTGTGATTAGTTGTTCTCTAATGAGGACTTCACCGGGTAGCTGGTAATCGGTCCGGGATTTCCTTAGTAGAGTGGACAGATCAGGTAGCCGGTAAACATTCCGCACCCATACTGGCTGGGAAAAAACTAGTTGTGAGATTGAGAAAGTCTCTTGGAAGCATTGGGTTCCTAACAGCTCGCTTTAACTGCTCTGATAGATTGTATTCTCACCAAACTAAAAAAATTGACAAGATAATTGATCGAACCTTCATGATCTTCATATTGCGTCGAGTTGGTGAACTGGAGGTTTGTATTGTGTTTGATTGCTTGTGTGCATACTCTATCCTTCTGCGCATTTGCGCCTTTTCCTCCACATCTTTTGACTTGACCCTCTGCTCTCCCGATCCCGTTTTTTGTTTCAGAGATGGTCGACTAGAGTTATTTTAATACGATCTTCGTGGATACCTCGTACCCTTCAGCCGATTCACCTTCCTTTTTCCAGGAGGACTTTCCTCCTGATTTTGTGCATATCCGCCTAACTCATTATTTAAGGAATCGGACAATGATTTTCATCCACCCTCATACCACTCACTCGACCCTATAATTTTGGAGTCACCTTTCATGGTGTCCATACTTGAGACCCTAAATCAGATGACGGGGCATATGAATTCGAGGAATACTAATCTATTTAACATAAATGAGAGGTAGAATGCTGCTCCATTATTTGAGGATATGGATTCACTTGAGGATAATCATGAGATCTTACAATAAAATGAGAAAAATTTAAAAATCCAAAAAGATTCTGGGAGACACATTGTTGATTCATTTTGTGAGGAGAGGGCACCCATACCAAACCATTTACCCACACAGTTATTCACCACATGTCCCACCTTTGACCCCGAGGATGCTACTATACAGACTGCTCTTGGCAATCCTCGTGTATATGCTAATTCTGATCTCCTCCCTTGTACAGAGGAGGTCCAAAAATTCAAAACAATATTGACTGAACCTGAAGTGATGGCCACCATTCATGAGATCATTAAAGCCCTCTTTACCAGGTCATGCTACATTTATGTGCTCCTCAATACAAGAAGAGAAAGCGGAGGAGCAGATCTGAGCATCACATCTTGACCATGGCCACTTCCTACGCCATCTCTAACCATCCATATTTTAAGAAAGGGAACACTGCCACACCTCTTGTGAGTTGCTCCATATCTGACTATTCTTGTGGTAACACTCTCCTTGACGGCGGTTCATCAATAAATATAATACCCTTCTCTATGGTACAGTCTCTTCATCTTGGGCCTCTCAAGAAAACTGTGATGATAATTCAATTTGTTAATAGATCTATCAAGAGGCCGAAGGGTATTCTTGAAAATGCTGTCGTTCTTATTTAGAACATGAAATTCACTTCTGATTTTATCGTGTTGCCCATGGAGATTTCCACCCCTATGGAGCACCCTCCAATCATTCTAGGATGCCTTTTCCTTGCCTCTGTGAGAGCCGTTATTGATTATGGATCTGGAGAGACACGCTTCCGTTCTGATGTAGGGACCGATGTGTGACCAGAGATCTGCATCTCATGAGAGTGTGACCGCATTAGCCAACCCCATGAACCTTGACCTTGATGATAATATCAGAGATTCTTGTTGCATTTTGGATGATAATGAAATACAAGAATTCATGTTTAAGGAGGAAGACTCGGAAAGTATAAACCTTGGAGTTATCCTTCTGGTATGTAGAGATACATTGATGACATCCATAGGATTTACACGATAAACACCCTAGAATGAAAGGTAGACTCTGAGACTAGATAGGACGGATATGATTTGACTACTTTCACGGATGAGTTCGTTCCTACTCACCCTAAGTTAGACGACACCGATCAGGTTATTGATTGCTTTTATAAAGGAATGTGGACCTTTTGATAAAGATGATGATCCAATAGAGGCTCGCCAAGCTGGAATTGATCTTACTTTTTCTGATAATGATTTCGAACCTTTTTACTTTGATATTTCTGTGACTTCCCAGGCAGGACATGACGACACTACTTCCACTAACTGATTCATGCCTACACACTCTGAGACTGCTAAGGATACATTCTTGGCCGATCCTGATCAGTTCATGTCTAATGATGACCCCAATATCGATCTATACCTTGTCAGATCCATACCTCAGCAGTCCCGCAAGAAGGTTCACTTTCGACCTTCTTGACCTCTGTACATCCATTCCTTTTGTATATTCTTTTGTTTCATTCTTTCTTCTTCCGTTTTATCATTCACCCCTTTTCCGTATGTGTGTATATGCTATACTTAGGATGTGCTTTATCCTAAGTATAGAAGAGGTGAATGATTTGTGTTGTTCATATTTGTCCTTTTCATCACTCTTGTTATTGCCTATACTTGGGGATACTCTACCCTAAGTACAGGGGGGTGATGTTGTTCATATCATCTTTTTTGTTTTTGAGTCCATACATTCTATGCATTGGTTTTTCCCTTTTGTATAGTCTTCTATACTTAGGATTACTTGATCCTAAGTATAGGGGGATCACCGACTTCTATTCTTTGAGTAGTTATAGCATAGGAGTCTTTTCACATTTCTATACTTAGTACGAGTTATGTCTTCCTTTGCCACTCTCTGATCACTATGAGGATATAGTTCGAGCGTTAGGGGTGTGTCGTATATATATTGTATAAATACTTTAGACATAACTCGTACTTTTAATGATTATTTTGGGGGATATGTATATAAATTTGTACAATCCACGCGCGTGTGTGTGTATATAGACTTTGATCACCTTTAAAAAACCAAAAAAACAAAACAAAATAAAAACAAAACAAAAAAAACCCAAAAAATCAAAAAAATAAAAAATCCTTGTATATACTTGTATATATTTTACTAACCCTTTTTCCTTTTTGAAAAAAAAAACGACAAAATCAAAAATCTAAAAACAGTTGCATAAAAAACTCTTTTTGCATGTGCATCATTTTTCCTTTCTTTTCCAAAATCCATAAAAAGTTCAAAATTATAAAATTGTTTCACAAATTTCTTTCTTTTTGTGCATATTCTTGCATTTGCATGTCCATTTTTCAGGATAGTATTGATATTTAAATTAATTCTGGAATAAAATTAAAGAATGGAGTTTAGTTGAGCCTTAATACACTTAATTTCAGAGGAACCTTATAAGAACTAGAGTTAAGACTTTTCATGTCCTGCTGACATAATTCTTTGAGTCCATGAGACTATGTTCGTATGTCGTCTTGATTAGTCTAAGTAGAACATTTAACAACACACGTGATTCTTTCAGACCGTGGCTTATCTTGGACAAGCACTCTACACGTAGCTATTCATGGAGGAGGTAGTGAGGAGGCAGAATCTTTTGACTTGAGGTAGCATACGAGGGTTACATCTAGGCGGAACCTCTCGTCCTCCTCTAGGGAGGGAAGTGCGTCTCAACCTGGTCTAGCTATATTGAGGTCTAACGACATGATGTTGTGTGGTTGCAATAATGCTTCAAAAGAGGGATAGTCTACTAGCTCAATAGGAAAAACTCCTTATGTACATGCTGCACCTTGTATATATTTTCAAAGAAAGGAGAAAAAATGCAGAATCTCCAAAAGTGGACAGGCCTGATTGAAAAGTAAAATGCCTGCCGGAGTGTATATACAAGTGAAAATAATAATAATAAGAGTTTCAAAGTTAAATTTTTGTAAGCTTGCAACTGGATGACTTGGCTACACTGGTCATGCATCCAAGGATAGGTAGCTACACTGGTTACCGTCCATTCTTTTCTCCATCTCCTTTTCTTGAGTTGGTTGTACTTGAACTTAGAAGGGAATATCCCCGCTCCTCGAGGAAAGAATTGCTAGACCGGGGGACTAGAGTTACATTATTGAGGGAGGTTGTTTCTTTGCTACTTTTGATATGGGGAGCTATATTTCACTTACACTATACAAGTAAAGATTCATAGTCATAAGAATTTGTGTGTGTAGACTTGTTCTGACCTGACTGTTGAGGAGACCTGAATATGAGTCTTATGGAACATAGAGGTTATTAGGTTTTAAATCCATTTCCCATTAAGGTTCCACCACACTAATAATCCAAAGGTCCGACGGAGCTCCATACTACAATTTCATGAAGATAAGTTTAATATTCAATATTATCTTATTTTCTTCATTTTTCCTTTATTTTCTTTTTTCTTTTTATCCAATTATTCTTCCAAATAAATGTTTGCTAAGGGACTAGCAAAGGTAAAGTATATGGGGATGATGAATCTGCATTTCATCATCTGTATTCATTTATTTTAGCTTAAAATCTCTTATAAAACACATGTATATAATACTAACTCCATATTCTTACTAACTTGCATCTGTGTTAAATATTGTACATTTATTACCATTTTAACCTAAAACAAATAAATAAAAAAAGAAAGGAAACATAAAGAAAAGATAATAAAAAAAGAAGATTGTATATATGTAATAGATACAGGCTGACCCAAACCCCTAGATAAGGTCATAATATTATCCCCTCTGTCCCTTATTTTTTATTTTTTTGAAAAATAATCTCTTGGATTTTCATAATATTATCCTATTATATCATCCGATTTTCGTGCGAAACAAAGACTCTTATGACCTCCATCTAGATGGGATCGATTTCAAAAATTCTGCGATCGTTAAAAAAATGACTGTCTGGATGGAGGCCGTATGAGTTTCTATTTCACAAAAAAACTTGAATGACATAATATAGCGATATAGTAATCAATTTTCACGGAATCATTTTTCAAAAAAAATAAAAAAATGGGGTGGTGGAGACAATTTAGCTCCTTAAGGGGGCATCCCCATTTTACCCTTGATATATAACACAATATCTAATTTGATGGTAAAAATGGGGTGGTGGAAACAATTTGATGATATATAACACATTTTACCAGGTAGACCCTATAATCTTTTTCAATTACCTCTACGACCTTCGAAACATCGATATTCCTCTCTCGACCCTGTAATCTGATTAACCCTTACTCCACAAACTCTGTGGTTAACTCCCATCCATTTACCCGTTAAAGTTAACCATATCCCGTTAAAATGAGGTTCATATAACCCTCTTTGTTTAAAAAAATTACTAAAGATACCATTGAGATGCCGACATCAGCAACTCATGCCTCCCCTTCCCTCATTTCCTTCCTCTTGTAAATGAAGAGGGCGCCGCCAGAGTACTTTCTTCCACCGCCGAAGGGATGTGCCCCACCTCCCTCCTCCTCCCAAAGCGAAATAGGTCATCGTGCATGCTAATACGGAGGTGGAAAAGGATGGGTTTGGGGGTGGACATTGATGGGTTTGGTGGGGATTCGGAGTTGATGTTCGAGCCAAGGGGTGGAGGGTTGGGGGTTTGGGGCGGCGAGGGGGGGATGAGGAGATGAAGGCGGTGATGGCCTTCTGATGTTGGACATACTCGCCGGTCTGGACAGAGCCATTTCTGACGGGGTCGACGTCCTACTCGCTGTCACTCGGAGGTGGATCCTCGCTGTACTTTCACGACACCATTGTCGTGAGGACCTTTGCCGCCGCCTAGAGGGGGATCTTCGTCTCCTGCCCCGCGCGGGTTCTCTTGCAAACACCGCGCCATGGATCGCCACTGTTGGGGTCGAAACGCTCAACCGGGACTTCTCGGCCTACGTCGATCTCGGTAACGGGCAGAGGCACACTGGGTTGTCGCTCTACAGCGGAAGCAGAATGGGTCGAAAGATGGCACCTTTGTTCTACTTGGGTACCATGAAAGAAGGGAAATCAAGGGTGAATTCCAGCAACCTGTGTTTGCCCGGTTCATGAACCCAGCTCGGGTTAAGGGGAAGGCGGTTCTCTGCCATCGGGGGCCCGATGCTAGAGTCGAGAAGGGCGCGGTGGTGTTGGGATGACCCTTGCCAATGTCATAGTAAACGACGAGGAGCTAGTTGCCGAAAGCCACCTCCTCCCGGCGCTTGTTGTTGGAGATAAATCGGCGATGCGATTAGGAAGTACGTGATATCGGATCCCAATCCAAAGGCCGTGCTGAGCTTCCGCAGCACCGTGTTGGGTGTACGTCCATCGCTAGTGGTGCCCAACGTGTCGAAGATGGAGGGCCACCATGGGTACGTGACGACGATCTCCCCTTTATATGCGCAAGAGTGAAGAAGGAATGGGAGAGTGGAGCTTCCTCCAGCAAGAATGAAGAAGGAGAGAGAGTGGAAGAGGAAGGAGGGGGAGAGAAGACTCAATGAGAGAGAGTGGAAGAAAATCTTCCATTGGATTTGCTAGGGTTAGATTAACTCAACTTAAACTCAAGCTAGTAACTCAAAAAGTCTCAAATTAACGACAGGGTCTATAGGGTAAGACGGAGCAAGTTCTCGGGGTCGAGAGAGGAATATCGATGTTTCAAAGGTCGTAGAGATAATTGAAAAAGATTATAGGGTCTGTCGGGTAAAAATCCCATAATATAATAGTTCATTGAGTTGTTTTAGGGATTCATTAATTAATTAGATATAACTTGAGTTTATGTTTAAAAGATCCGACTGTTTGGATCTGTTTTGCTTTATGGATCTGAACATTGGCATGCGAACATAGACATGTGCAGATAATGACAGAAGCATAAATGAAAACGTAAAGGTGGATGTGTGGTCATACATAAAAAGATCAGATTCATACTGATACGATCATAAAAAAGTTGGTGTAGCACCAATAGAGAATAAGATGAGAGAATACCACTTAAGATGGCTTGACCATTTGCGAAGGAGGTCGGTTGATGCCGGCTAAGAGAGGGCGAGGAGGAACTAATAAGTGTCAGAATGAAACCATCCAAATAAATCTTAATTTTTTGGATCTAAGCATGAGAATGCCTCAAGATATATCTGAATAGAGGCAAAGAATCCATGTAGTTGACTGTAGTCAACTCAAGATAGATCTGAATGGAGGCAAATTGACCGTAGTCAATGTAAGGAAAAAAAACCTTTGTTGTTGTTGTTGAATTAGATAAAGCTTGAATGTCTCGACCACTTGCTATGTGTCATCAATATATTGTATTCTACAAAATTTATAAATCACTGCTATTAAATTACACAGAAAATAGCTTTACTTACCAAACATGGGATAGGTGGAAAAAAATGGTTTGGCAAACTAGAAATGAAGTCAAATTAAATACGTGCATTTGTAAATAAATATTTATATGTCTCGTATCCTTCAAATGCCGTCAAACAACAAGATGTGAAGATAAACCAAAGCGTTTCATCGTACATGTTGTTGTTTAATGGTGATGGTTCCAGAAGTCCTTTTCGAAACGCATAAGCACGTACGGACGATTGTCCTCCTGAGATTATATTTGCATTTATGACGTCTGAGCTTTTAATATTACTTTCTTATTATTAAGTGAGGTGAGCTCCTATTTGCAACATGTGGTCTCGACATCAACCTGACAAAGCAAATGCCATTCCTTCAATGCGCCGTTGACCGGTCGTTTAACTTTAATTGCTGTCGAATAATTTCCATGTCTTAAATATCACAGCAGATAATGCAGGTGAGATTGGATCTCTTCGAGTTAAATTACCTCGATCTATGGGATATCTAATTAGAATTGTCGGAAAATTCTCAAGTTCTATATTCGCTCATAGTTCGATTTATATCCGATTAAAAAATAAACGAACCAAACTCGAACACAAGCTTATACTTTATTAAACAAAATTGAATGGAAAATCATAAGTTCGCTTAGGTTCGATTCGTTAAAGCTCGATATTCCCATATATACACATATTTACGAATTTTTTTCCGGATAAGTGAATCTTATTTCGAGATAAGTGGATATTGTTTAGAGATAAGCGAATATTTACAAAATATGTAGACTTTATATTAGTATTAAATATCTCAAGATAAATGGTCACAATCGTGTTTACAACGTCCATTATCTTCTACTTCTTTTCCGTTCCTTATATCTTGAATTAATAACAAATATAAACCTCATTTATTTTTTATTTCCACCTTATTCCTTATCACTCGTCAGAACAAATATAAATATATATTATAATTATACTTTTTCAAAGAGAATGATTCTTATTAATCTAATTTTTTTCCAAAAGATGAAGGCGAGTTAGATAAAGAAAAAATTGAATGAATATTTATTCTAATTATATATATATTTCCATTTATTTTTTTTCATTCCCTCTCATCAGAAAATTCTCAAGGCTGTTATTTGTTTAGATCCGATTCAATTAAATAGAGGTTCAATTCAGATTTGATTCGAAAATAATCGAATTGAATCTGAATATAAATTTAGACTCGATTTAATAAACAAACTAACCTCAAAATTTCATGTTTACTCAGATTCAATTCGTTTACATCCCTATATCCGATCATCAATTAGACATCATCCGTGCTAACTACGTTTCAAACGAAGTCAAGAAACCCAATAAATAAAATTCATAGATTTAATCGGTCAATCCTTACCACCCCAAAAATAACGAGGGAATGAAGATATCGTTGACCTGCGTAAAATTTAATCTGGCTAATAATATTCGAAAAGTCTATAATGACGAGTCTCCCATTAATCCTCTTGTAGTGAATTTGATATAGGAGTAAAATATAATAAGCAAGCCAATTAACGAGATTAAATGTAACTCCTCTTTTAAAAAGGATTGGATTAAGGCACGGGGCTGCTTTCAAGCCTTCCTCTATGCTAATATAAGGAAGTACTTTGATACTTATCTTTTTTACATTGGCCACCAAAAATTCGTCTCATCATTAGGCTTTTTTTTATACTTTCCAACAAGAAAAAGATCGCCTTGGAGAAGAGGTTGCATAATAAAATATGCACACTTCAATTGAGCCAAAGCGCTTCAGAATTGAATTAATGGAGTTGAAATGTGCACGGGTGATAATTAAGTGATTGACTAAATGAGCACACGTCCTTTTCCCTGACACTAAGTACAAATAAATCCATAGGTTCTAGCATCTTCTCAAAAAATAAGTTCTATGAAAGCATTGCAAGTCGCAAGGTTAATTGTGTGAGTTTCTAAGGATTTAGATACCGCTACGAAAAGTGTTGGGATGGGGAATAGATTAGAGAACAACACAATAAATCAATCAATCAAGCACACTATACAAGATATTAACATGGAAACTAAACTGGGTACAAATCACGACCTGGGATACTTGACTCGAGATTTCTGGTTTGTTGAGCTAACCAAGTACTCTACTATAGCCCAAGATATTTACGCGGATATCTCAAGTGTCTGCTTTACACCTTCGGAAAGTTAACATCACAAATATGACATAACGACAATGTCAAGGATGGACAAGCTTTGACTATCCTCTGACTTCCTTACGTATAATATACTCCACATATCCAAGAACAACCTGCAAATTTTCAGATCTAACACAAAAATTTCTACATAGAAGTTACAGAAAGAATATGAAAACAATAGTTTTCTCAACGATATCACATATATTTTTTAATGACAAGCATTGATATCAATAATCAATAAAGATAATTCCATATAATATTAGAATATAGCACAAGCAATAATATCTCAACTAAGCACAAGAGAATAAAGTACATACAAAGAATAATATCACTAGAGTTGTAGCTTGCCAAAGAGTTCTCATTGTTGTTTGAAGAACTAGAGAGCTTAAAGGCGGTTGAATGATGCTTACTAAAACTTGTTATTAAAGAAAATATATTCAAAACTATTCTTCTCAGAAATATTGAAAAACTGGAGGAAATTGAGATAAAATAGGGTAATATCACTCAGAAAGAATGTTTCTTCACTAGTAGAGAGTAAGAGTGACTTTTCTTCCAACATTGGATATAAGGTCCCTTATATAGGGTTTAGAAAATATTATTGTTGGGAACAATGCAATCAAGAAATGAATAATATTCTATACCAATGATCGATCTAGTAAACTGAGATAATTGATCATTTCAAGTTGACCGATCAATCTGAATAGTGATCAATTATTGGTGACGGTTAAGGAATTGCATTCAAGATATGGTCGATAAATATAATGATGGTCGATCATGTCTGGTCAATTAGTCAAACAAGACAAATGATCATGGCTAGTTGATTATCGAACACGGTTGTCGATGAGTTTTGATTTCTTTGGTCTATTCTTATTTGGAAAATTTTGATCATAGTTAAGGTTATAGCTTTGCTAAAAACAATGAAAAATACAACATTACAATTTGATTCAAAGAATGAACTTTGAGCTCTTGCAATATGAAAATATGTTGTCTGAGGTTCATACTTTGTAATTGCTATCTTCATTGAAATCTCGCAATATGAGATTGAATGCCATCACTCCGATTTCGATTTTACTTTTTATTAGTGCTGCTGGGAAATCCTCATAGATAGGATCGCATACTCGGTCACCCGATACCATGGAGGGTCCCACTCCAATATCTACTTCGATTCATGCAGCAACTATGGTAACAACTGATGCTTTCATGATAGCAAGGTGCTCCCCTTTATTTGAATACCCACCCATGGCTTTGATTGTTATTACTTCTGCAGGATCCCTAACGTCATTCCTTGCGGCAACCACTGGAATATTACAGAACAATCTAAAGAGGGTCTATGCGGGTCTTACCAAAAAAATGATTGAGTTATTTCGGGAAATATATTCAACAGACTCCAATACTTTTACCAATTAACATTTTAGAAGATTTCACAAAACCTTTATCACTTAGATTTCGACTTTTTGGAAATATATTAGCTGATGAATTAGTAGTTGTTGCAATCTTGTAAATATTTATACACATGAATGATTGTAATATATGTGTGTCATCTTTCAAATAAACTTGGAGATGAATAATGACCTAATAATCTCACCCTTTTTGCTGATGACTGATGAACCTCAGTTTCATCATCTTTATTTCCTATAATTAACTCACTTGCTTAAAGTGTTGTCAATAAAACCCAGTTAAAGTCTTGTAATTAACAGAGTCCTTAATAAATTAAAAATCACAAAAAAATGGCAAAATAAAAATGCGTTGTATTTTTAGACTTAAAAAAACCCTCAAAAATATTTTTGGGTCTTTGTTTGATTTCATCTCACATTTTGGTCAACATGAAACTTGTAGATCTCATCAAGATCTACAACTTTCACGTTTGAGTTTTCTCAAATTCGGCCTTTATAACCTTCAAAAACTAAGAAAACCCAAGAAATAACCTGATTGGGCCACGTGGCCCATTCTGGGGGCGCCACGTGGCCCGGCCCCTTTGTCTCATCCGCCTCATCTTCCAACCGTTGGATCTCCTCCTGAGATCCAAGGACTCCAGGCTTTCCACGCACGCCCCTTTGCCTCGGCCGTCAGATCATCTCCCGCCTTCAATCCGCACCGCTCGTTAGCGCCTTGCGCAGAGTGCGCCACGTGTCGCGTTGTGCGCCCTTCGATCGCGCTCCAGACCGTCAATCGCCACCGCTTAATCCACCCCCTGTTATCAGCCGCTTGATCAGATCCTTGGGCCCATCTAGGCCGTCCTTTAGCGCCTCGCTCTCGACATGCCACGTGGCTAAATCGCTGCCTCTCGATCATTTCGGCTGAGATGTAATCACACCCGTCTCTCCGCGCCCAATTCTCCACCGTTGGATCTTCAGATCCAACGGCGGAGCGTCATTGTCTACCTCCCGAAGACTCTTTCTCACCACGAATTCCAGCTCGCGCACACCCCTCACCCTTCCCATTATCGTCAACTCTTCCGACCTCCTCTTCCTTCACCAACCGTCCCACAGTCTTCTCCACTCAACCACGAGCCTCGCCAGCGACTAAGCTATCCCTAACTTCCCTCCAGTCGCTCCACGATCATGGTCGAACCCCACGTCTTCGCCAGCAAACCGCCGAGCTCGACCTTTTAAATACGCCTCCACCTCCCATTCTCGCCGGTGTCCACCTTTACGTGGGAGGAGGCCCAGCCCTCCTCCGCCTCTTTGTGACAGAGAGGGGCGAGGGGATCGAGCGACGACGACTTCTCTCCCCGGTGTCGACCTGCCGCCAATCACGACGGCGTTGCGGTGCCCCAGGCCCGCTTGAGCCGCACGGACCGGCTGGCCGTGTCCAGCAAAGACCCGGGGCTCGATTCGAGCCCCAGCCCAAGCCACCCGCTCCGCTCCGACCAGGTAAGATCTCCTTCTTCTTCCTCTGCATTTTTCTTTAAATTTATTTAATTTTCTAGGCTACTTGAGTAGTCCTCACCTTCCGACGATCATCGCCTAAGCTCCACTATCGATCCCCCTTCCTCGCGACACTCTCCGACCATCCTTCTGATCATCCACAACCTCTTCTCCCCTCCGACCATCTCCTTCGCCCTCGCGACGGAGGAGCTTCGATATCCCCATGTTCTTCGTCCCCGATGAGCTCCCACTTCACTCCACGTTGCACGCACGCACTTCCTTGTCGCTTCGGCTATGAGTCTAACGCTGCAGGTCTTCGTGAGCGTCAATGGCCGGAGCCCAGTCGGAGCAGACTTCATCGACCTCGCAGTGCCCATCCGAGCTCCGACGAGCGACGCCAGAGGGTCCTGGGACTTCCCCGAGCTACCCACTTCATCGACGATTGGTCCTTTAGCTCTGGGGGAGTCCACCGTAGCTGGGAGCGAGCGGCGGAGGAGGAGCTCCTTTGCCGGAGCTCCAAACTCGCCGCCAGCGACGGACGGAGGAGAAGGAACAACGGTCGTTGGATGATCCTTTCTCGGCAATCATCCAACGGCCCAGAGGAGGCCACGCCATCGATTCCATCAACCGTTGGATCCACACGATCCAACGGTTCTTATGCCGCCACGTCGTCACTCCAGGATCGCACAGCAGCCGCCCGATCGTCACGATCGGATGGACTCTAGCCGGCCACGCGTCAGAGCCAGAGCATCCCCGAGCCTAGCGTCTGAGCCTCCAGGCTTGGTCGCTCCCGAGCCTCCACAAGCCTGCATCGAGCCTCGAACCTTCCGAGCCTAGCGGAAGCTGACTCCGAGCCTCTGCCGAGCCTAACCTGACTTCCGAGCCTGGATAGCACGTGCGTTGCACGTGTTTATCTGGGCAATTTGCAGAGACGCCCTGCCATCTTCTCCAATTTGCAGATAGGTCCCTGGAGCACGTGCAGTCCACATGCATTTGGGTAATTTGCAATTATGCCCTCGCGGGTTTTCATAATTGCAAAAATACCCCTGTGCGTATGGGTATTTTACAGGGAAGGCCTCGTACTTTTCATATTTACATTTTAGTCCCTCCCAGGGACCTATTTGTAGTTATCTTTTTCATGTTTTATTGCATTTATGCCCTTGTCTTCCATATTGCATATCTTGAGCCTCATATCTCCGACTGAGGTGATTTCAGTTTCATTTTAAAGCTTGGTTGATGAACTTTCTAATGGCATTCTAAATTTTCATTTTTGACACAGTAATCTTGACGTATTATTTCTTGGCCATGTGTCTCTTATTTCTTAACTTATGCCTTGTTCTAATCAAGTTGATCATCTCAATAAAAGCTGAAATTGATTTTTTGCGTAGTTGGCTCATTACTTTGATTTAGGGCATATTTTAATTGCATTACATGGCATTTATTTGCATTTTAAAAATGGATAAAAAATTTGCATGTTTATTTTTTTTGTCATTGCACTGTTGTCTCCTTGCATCTTTTGACCTATATGACTTTAACTCAACATTTAATTAAATAAACTTAAATCCGATTAATACGAGAGAGGCTCGTGTCCCTGAGTTCGACCTTGGTTTCTTGCCAAGTAAAAAAATAATGACCATTGCATTCTTATTTGACATATATAAATGAGATGGTCTCTTTGATGACCAAAATCGGCCCGACTACGATGATGATCCCGAGTGCTAAAAACACTCTCTTAAAGGGCCGATTTTACGGCTCGTCAAATGGCGCCGTTGTCGGGGACACGTCTCATTTCTTATATTTTTTGGATTTTTGTTTGTTTAAATTTGTGTTTCTTTTTATAGGTCAAATGATCACATATTTTGCATATAAAATTTTTTCTTTCTTATTTGATATCTAACCATTGTTTTTGTGGCAGGGCCCTTGATGGATCAAGGAGGCGAGGAGCAGGATACTTCCCGCTGCGAGGAGCCACAAAACA
Organism: Ottelia alismoides; assembly: GCA_037367405.1. Taxonomy (NCBI): domain Eukaryota; kingdom Viridiplantae; phylum Streptophyta; class Magnoliopsida; order Alismatales; family Hydrocharitaceae; genus Ottelia; species Ottelia alismoides. Next base: position 173,862 of record JAZKJV010007979.1, read on the forward strand.
TGCATGGAGCAAATAGGGAAGAAAGAAAAAAAATGTGTTGCATTTTATTTTTATAATAATTCGTCTTTTATAGCGGTCTTCGATCGAAGACTCGCGATTGTAATCGAACGATTATGGTTGTGTGGGGATCGTCCCCACTTGAGTGTCGACCTAGGATAGGCACGCGGCTCTCCGAGCTCATTTTATTTTTCATATTTTTATGTGCTTGATCGTAGGTAGGACACACTAAATGATATACGCACATAATCTCGCATCACTTAGCTAAAATTAATGAAAATCAATTACCGCTAATAGATGCATGATTAGGTGCGGCTTTTTCGACTTGCATACATTGATTTTGATTTTCAAAACTGCCCTAGTTTTTTCGCGGATTTATCGTCAAATCACTGCATGATTTCTCGTTTAGCCTAGATCACGTTTTTTTTATCGAATACATGTTTTTCTCGGCTTTCATTTCCTAGATTGATCACCTAGGATTAATGGAAAATGAAATGAACGGTAGACGATGATTTTCTGATTGATGTGCTAACCTTAATTCAGTGATAATTCAAAATAAAATTGGGACTGTTAATTGCAAGTCAACCAAAAATGGAGTAAAATTCGGTTTTGAGAGAGCAACACCCGCGCATACGCCTTGATTTTCATTTCACATTTTCTTCGCGTAAATATCTAAGGCTTTATCACCAATAAAACCGACAAGATAATCAACCAACCTTGGTTGGTTTCATGTGTGAGTTGGTGAAACTAAGGGTTTGCTTGCTTGATTGAGCCATGTTTGTTGCGACACACACCCCCAAACCTTAGTCCCTCCATTACATCTCCAAAGATTCATCCGCTCCCTTGTATATCCATCCCTCTTCTTCGTTCACCTTGGGTTCCTCCCAACATCAATTCCCATCTTTATACTTAGGCTAATCTCAGCCTAAGTATAGGGGGGACCCAAGTCCCCATGATTTTCTCTACTCCTCTTTTCTTGCCTTTATACTTAGGTTATTTCTAACCTAAGTATAGGGGGAGCCCCTCTTAGCTCCCGTATATTTCACTATACTTAAATGGATCTATGTACTTGTAACACCTAGTGCTATGAGGACATAGCAAAGTTTAAGTATAGAGGGGTATACCGTATATACCGTATACTTACTTTAGCTATAATCTGAAAAATTTGAAAAATTTAAAACTTTTTGGCTAAGGTAAAACTCTTTGGACTAAGAGAACTCAAATAATTTTACGGTTTTTTTTACTATGTTACACTATTTTTATAAAAATCTTTTTTAAAATGATTTTTAAAATGAGATTTTCTTGTTTTGAAAAATCTTTTGAAAATGTTTTTAATCTTTTATTTGTGTGACATAATTTTTGAAAGTCTTTTATCAAGGAAAGTTGAGTCTAACAGGTGTTTTAACCTTATTAAAATCCATAAAAATGAGAAAATCCTAAAAATCCTTTAAGAGTCATTGGTGACTACTAAACCCAATTAAGTCAGCCGCGTTCAGTGAGGGTTCGCCCTTAGCAGATTGGATGGTTTAGAGGACATCGCGCAAGGCCCCGTCCTCAAGCAACGGGCTTCGGCCTGTACTTACATCCATACTGGCTGAATCGCAGATGCTCAATTGAGTTTAGGGGGTTCTAATATCTCTTAAAGTTAAAAAAATAATGTGTCGTGTTTTTGAATGAAGAAGTTGGATTAGTCCTCTACACTTACACTTTCACCCATGATCTGAATTGGTCAAGGAAACTTAGCTTTTTGAGGTCTTTGAGATTTTAGGTTAACCAGCCTTAGCCTTCAGGGTCATTGACTTAATCATCCACATTCCTCTAGGTTTCTAGATTTGCATGCTATATTCCATGCTTAGTCTCAGACAAAAGAATATGATCAGCACATCACATGCACGACTGCGGTTTTTGATGAGATGAGTTGATTTTTCACCTGAGGGATTGTAATGAGGAAGTCAAGTTTGGATTTGATCTAATGATGTTCGAGGATGGGATAAAATCTTTGGAGGCTTCAAGAAACCTGAGTGTTAGCAATGTTAGCCAGTATGAGAACTTAGTTCTTATACTAATCTCTTGATATTGACCTAAGTGCCAGGGTGTGAAATAAATGAAAAATATTGATCAGTGTGCGCCAACTCTTGGTAAAAGCAGTGGAGCTAGCCAAAAATACTACCAAGCAATGAAATGTCAAAGAAAAGCTTTCATTCCACAAAGTCAATTATCAAAAGAGCTTCCACCAAAGGCGAGCGCTCCCAATCACTTCAAAGTGTCCACTTGGACCACCGCTATTAGGACCAGGAGTCGGGCTTGCACCAAAAAAGGGCTCTGCATCGTAAATGCTACAAGTCTGGGTGTCGAAGGTACGATAGGTACTCAAAAGAGACACACCCCGGTGTACTCCCAGGAAAATAAGTGCAGACGGCTCCAACTTCTCTTGACGGACGCACTGATCAACACCAAAAAAAATGTGTTGCGTAAAAGGCACTAGAGAGAATCCTTGTTCCAATGAGAGGGAGAGAAGAATTGACACAATCCCATGCCCTCCATTTCTGGCCTGCCATCTACATTTTCTAAGTCTGACAACTAAAGAGACGGTGGACTGAATGCAAGATTTGATTTTTTCCCTAGTGCTGAGGATTGGGTCCTTAGGAGATTTTCTCGGACCAAGTTTTTGGGTGACAAATTGACTCTACTCTCGAAATTGCAGTCAACACTAAACTTCATATCCTTTAGCTTATATGTACATCAGAGAGAGAGTCTAGAGAAGTAGAGGAATTGGAAGCCTCTTGATAAAGGCTGGGTTGAACTCTAGAATTTTGGATTTTTAAAGTCGAGTCGACTTGATCAGATTAGATCCTGTATTCACATGCACAAGGGGGTTAATCCAACTTAGTCATTCTTTTTGATGCTCGAGGACGAGCATAGTTTAAGTATAGGGGGGTGATGAACCTCAGTTTCATCATCTTTATTTCCTATAATTAACCCCCTTGCTTAAAGTGTTGTCAATAAAACCCAGTTAAAGTCTTGTAATTAACAGAGTCCTTAATAAATTAAAAATCACAAAAAAATGGCAAAATAAAAATGCGTGGTATTTTTAGACTTAAAAATACCCTCAAAAATATTTTTGGGTCTTTGTTTGATTTCATCTCACGTTTTGGTCAACATGAAACTTGTAGATCTCATCAAGATCTACAACTTTCATGTTTTGAGTTTTCTCAAATTCGGCCTTTATAACCTTCAAAAACCAAGAAAACCCAAGAAATAACCTGATTGGGCCACGTGGCCCATTCTGGGGGCGCCACGTGGCCCGGCCCCTTTGTCTCATCCGCCTCATCTTCCAGCCGTTGGATCTCCTCCTGAGATCCAATGACTCCAGGCTTTCCACGCACGCCCCTTTGCCTCGGCCGTCAGATCATCTCCCGCCTTCAATCCGCACCGCTCGTTCGCGCCTTGCGCAGAGTGCGCCACGTGTCGCGTTGTGCGCCCTTCGATCGCGCTCCAGATCGTCAATCGCCACCGCTTAATCCACCCCCTGTTATCAGCCGCTTGATCAGATCCTTGGGCCCATCTAGGCCGTCCTTTAGCGCCTCGCTCTCGATACGCCACGTGGCTAAATCGCTGCCTCTCGATCATTTTGGCTGAGATGTAATCACACCCGTCTCTCCGCGCCCAATTCTCCACCGTTGGATCTTCAGATCCAACGGCGGAGCATCATCGTCTACCTCACGAAGACTCTTTCTCACCACGACTTCCAGCTCGTGCACACCCCTCACCCTTCCCATATCATCAACTCTTCCGACCTCCTCTTCCTTCGCCAACCGTCCCACAGTCTTCTCCTCTCAACCACGAGCCCCGCCAGCGACTAAGCTATCCCTAACTTCCCTCCAGTCGCTCCACGATCACGGTCGAACCCCACTTCTTCGCCAGCAAACCGCCGAGCTCGACCTTTTAAATACGCCGCCACCTCCCATTCTCGCCGGTGTCCACCTTTACGTGGGAGGAGGCCCAGCCCTCCTCCGCCTCTCTGTGATAGAGAGGGGCGAGGGGATCGAGCGACGACGACTTCTCTCCCCGGTGTCAACCCGCCGCCAATCACGACGGCGTTGCGGTGCCCCAGGCCCGCTTGAGCTGCACGGACCGGCTGGCCGTGTCCAGCGAAGACCCGGGGCTCGATTCGAGCCCCAGCCCAAGCCACCCGCTCCGCTCCGACCAGGTAAGATCTCCTTCTTCTTCCTCTGCATTTTTCTTTAAATTTATTTAATTTTCTAGGCTACTTGAGTAGTCCTCACCTTCTGACGATCATCGCCTAAGCTCCACCATCGATCCCCCTTCCTCGCGACACTCTCCGACCATCCTTCTGATCATCCACAACCTCTTCTCCCCTCCGACCATCTCCTCCGCTCTCGCGGCGGAGGAGCTTCGAGCTCCCCATGTTCTTCGTCCCCGATGAGCTCCCACTTCACTCCACGTTGCACGCACGCACTTCCTTGTCGCTTCAGCTATGAGTCTAACGCTGCAGGTCTTCGTGAGCGTCAATGGCCGGAGCCCAGTCGGAGCAGACTTCATCGACCTCGCAGTGCCCATCCGAGCTCCGACGAGCGACGCCAGAGGGTCCTGGGACTTCCCCGAGCTACCCACATCATCGACGACTGGTCCTTTAGCTCTGGGGGAGTCCACCGTAGCCGGGAGCGAGCGGCGGAGGAGGAGCTCCTTCGCCGGAGCTCCAAACTCGCCGCCAGCTACGGACGGAGGAGAAGGAACAGCGGCCGTTGGATGATCCTTTCTCGGCGATCATCCAACGGCCCAGAGGAGGCCACGCCATCGATTCCATCAACCGTTGGATCCACATGATCCAACGGTTCTTATGCCGCCACGTCGTCACTCCAGGATCGCACAACAGCCGCCCGATCGTCACGATCGGATGGACTCCAGCCAGCCACGCGTCAGAGCCAGAGCATCCCCGAGCCTAGTGTCCGATCCTACAGGCTTGGTCGCTCCCGAGCCTCCACAAGCCTGCATCGAGCCTCGAACCTTCCGAGCCTAGCCGAAGCTGACTCCGAGCCACTACCGAGCCTAACCTTCCGAGCCTGGATAGCACGTGCGTTGCACGTGTTTATGTGGGAAATTTGTAGAGACGCCTTCCATCTTCTCCAATTTGCAGATAGGTCCCTGGAGCACGTGTAGTCCACATGCATTTGGGTAATTTGCAATTATGCCCTCGCGGGTTTTCATAATTGCAAAAATACCCCTGTGCGTATGGGTATTTTACAGGGAAGGCCTCGTACTTTTCATATTTACATTTTAGTCCCTCCCAGGGACCTATTTGTAGTTATCTTTTTCATGTTTTATTGCATTTATGCCCTTGTCTTCCATATTGCATATTTGAGCCTCATATCTCCGATTGAGGTGATTTCAGTTTCATTTTAATGCTTGGTTGATGAACTTTCTAATGGCATTCTAAATTTTCATTTTTGACACAGTAATCTTGACGTATTATTTCTTGGCCATGTGTCTCTTATTTCTTAACTTATGCCTTGTTCTAATCAAGTTGATCATCTCAATAAAAGCTGAAATTGATTTTTTGCGTAGTTGGCTCATTACTTTGATTTAGGGCATATTTTAATTGCATTAAATGACATTTATTTGCATTTTAAAAATGGATAAAAAAATGCATGTTTATTTTTTTGTCATTGCACTGTTGTCTCCTTGCATCTTTTGACCTATATGCCTTTAACTCAACATTTAATTAAATAAACTTAAATCCGATTAATACGAGAGAGGCTCGTGTCCCTGAGTTCGACCTTGGTTTCTTGCCAAGTAAAAAAATAATGGCCATCGCATTCTTATTTGACATATATAAATGAGATGGTCTCTTTGATGACCAAAATCAGCCCGACTACGATGATGATCCCGAGTGCTAAAAACACTCTCTTAAAGGGCCGATTTTACGGCTCGTCAATGACAAAATATTTAAAAGCTTAAAAAGTCGAATCTAAGCAAGCACAAAACATCGATCAATGACACTTGTTTAGAAGACTTTAATTTGATCATAATTAGTTTCCCAAAATTTAATTCCCCGGTTACAAAAAATTGTAAAACCATTCATTAATTCATTAATTGTACGGTTTGTAACTAATTTTAAGAACTTCATTCTTTTTAAGTTCTTCCCTTAATTTATGAATCTCCCTTCATACTTATTTTCTTTGATACTTTATATATTCTCTAAAGGATATTGAGAATCCTCAAGCGCATCACGGAAGCGTGACGATCGCATCTCATATGATCGGGGCAACTAGTCGCACTAGTTGCAAGGTGCAGCGGAATTTAAAAAATTTAAAATATGAGATAAAACCACATGATCACAAGAACGTTTCTTGGATCGTTTCATCAAACCATAAAGTATTAGAAATACCTCTCGAAGCGTGGTTGCGATCACGAGATCTCTAAAGCAAGAGATCCTCCTGATTCAAGTCCGATCCATGAAGACAACACTTGCAGGCACGATGATGAGACGCGTGACTCCCGTAATCCTTGACGAAGATCCAAGCCTCGAATCTCCTGATTTCTCCAATGAAATCCGTCGTCTTCCTCTAGAGCAAGCAACCCCAAAGAAGATGTAGATCCTCGAATAGTCGAAGGCAAAGGCGAGAAGCTCTCTCTCTCAACACATAGATGGACGACCACCTTAGAGAGGGAGAGAGAGAGGACAAGAATGAAAAAGAGAGAGAGGAAGAGTAGGCGTCTACTCTTGTGTTGTGTTGATGTACTCTCAAGGGCTAGGGTTGCCCTCCTTATATATTAGTTTGGGATCCAATAGATCCCAATCCATGGCGTACATAGATCCAACGGCTAGGTTGATCCATGTATCAATCAACAGCCATGATTGTTGTTGGTTAAAAACCAACAACATTAAATTATATCAAATTAAATATATGTTGCATTATTATCAACACAATTTAATTTTAACATAAATTAATTATTAAGAGATAACAAGATAACAAAAAGGGAGACAACAAATCACCCCTAAAAAATAGGGGGCGTCACCTATGACTAAGTCATTGGTGACACCACCCCTTTTGGTGGTGATTTATCTCCTTTTCATTTTATCCTATTATTTCTTAATAAATTGCAACAACTTTTATTACAATAATATCTACCAAATTAATTCCAAATTAATTTGTGAATATTTCAATCATGCCATTGAAAAATATGTGAATCATATTCACAACCCAAACTAATTTGTAAATTACATTTCCAATTAATTAATTAATGTGAATCCAATCCACATTAATAATTAACAAATTCTATTTACAAAAAATCTCTCTCTCTGTTATATATTATAAATCACATTTATAATATACACAGATATTATGGATAGCACTATCCACGATCCGCTTATCCTTGATAATTTAATCCCATTTAATTATCTTCGATAATCATTCTCACAATACGAATCTCATTCATATTATACTTGATAATTAAATCTCATTTAATCATCAAGACCTTCTTTCTTGGATACAAAATTCATCATAGGAATCATTCTTGAACTCCTTCAAGAATAATGTGCTTTCTCCGCAGATACTTGGAGATAAGGACATGGCGATTGTATTGTTCCATGTATAATGACTTGGATGTTGAGATCTCATCTCAAATCCTGATCTAATGGACCTCCCAATGATGCTTGACTAAATCAAGTCCGTATACTTAATCTTCTCACTGCATCTGAATCACATTCAGATCAATGTCCAACATTTGGACCAAGATCAAGTTACTTCTCTGCTGAGAGGAGTCACTAAAATCCAGACCTGTTTCATCACTCCCTTGGACTAGAAGCATCAAGGTTATACACTCGTATATGATCACATCACCCTCAGGTATTCCCAATACCTGCACATCGTGCATACTAGAAGACCAATGATCAACCTGAAGTTGAAGATCAATTTTACACTGTCTTCTTCAGGCTTTGACCACTAAGTTTCTCAATCTTGGTCATTGGGATTTGGTATCGATCCTATGCTTTCCCAAAGCATATATCATATCTTCAAATTCTTGTCATGCTTCCAAAGCACGACGACCATGCATGGAATTTGATCGGTCCCAATACCTCAGGAGTGAGCTCATGTCTTCCGGTTCATAAGCAAACCTGTATGATCCCTTTGAGATATCGTATTACTCATATGCCCTTATATGCACACCAGCTCGCCGGTGTATAGACCTTGGTTAGATCATCAACCTAATGGTATGCCAAATGTACATACTCAGACATATAGTAATACATCTGTCTCTGGTCAGAGGACGTGTGCCTATGCTGTGACATTATTCAACATAGGACTTAGGTTATCTCGATCTCGCTAAGTCAACCAAGTGACTTAACTAATCTGACACCTCCGAATCACTACCCCCATGCAGAGGACCTACATCAAGAGGTCGGTCAGATATCAGCCTATGTGAGAAAGGATTGCCATCTCCTACTCAGGCTAGAGATCATCTCTTAAAATCATTTGATGGTGCTTGATGAGTCCTCTATCTAACTCATTAGATATTCATCCAAACACCAGCCTCTATGATTCATTTAATGAATCAACAACTATATGATTATCAAGACGGCCATGGTACATAACCCTCATTGTACAAAGTGACCTTATAGTGCATTCATTCACTAAATTTCAGCAAGGGAGTGAACAATCAATAACTTTTATTGATAAAATATATTTATTACAATAACATTTATTGTAAGAATGGTTCGCCTCAGGCTGACATGGCTAACAATCTCCCACTAGCCCTCAGAACCATTCAGGAACAGTCCTTAAACTCATACTCATTACATGCTGGTCGAAAACCTTCTGCATCAGAGGTTTGGTAAGAGGATTAGCAACGTTGTCGACAGAGGCCACCTTGGTGATGACGATATCACCACGCTTTTGAATCTCCCGAATGATGTGGTATTTCCTTTTCCACGTGCTTTCTCTTTTGATGCCAACTGGCTTCCTTTGCCTGGGCAATGGCTTCCGTGTTATCGCAGAGTAACGGGATGGGAGTATCAGAGGAAACTACGCCAAGCTCCAAGATGAACTTGCGCAACCACACCGCCTCCTTTGCAGCATCCGATGCGGCAATGTACTCGGCTTCTATTGTTGAATCCACCGTAGTGTCCTGCTTCTTGCTTTTCCAGCTCACAACACCACCGTTCAACAGGAATACAAACCCTGATGTCGACTTTCGATCATCAATATCTGACTTGAAGTCTGAATCTGTATATCCCAAGACTTGGAGATTAGCATCTCCATAGACCAAGATGTAATCTTGCACCCATCTTAGATATTTAAATATGGTCTTCACTGCATTCCAGTGTTGCTCTCCATAGCAGGATTTGTAATGACTTACCACTCCAACTGCATGGCAGATGTTTGACCTAGTACACATCATGGCATACATTAAGCTTCCTACAGCTGATGCATAAGGGCATCCAACCATGGCCATCTTTTCCTTAACACTTTGAGGAGACATCCCTTTAGACAGATGGATGCCATGTCTTAAGGGGAGGAATCCTTTCTTGGAACTATCCATGTGGAATCGTTCAAGAATCTTCGTAATGTATCCATGTTGTGATAATCCCAACATGCTCTTTTCTCGGTTTCTGAACAGCTTCAGGCCCAAGATGTAAGAGGCTTCTCCAAGATCTTTCATCTCAAAGGTATGAGATAGCCAAATCTTTACACTGGTCATCATTCCTGTATCATTCCCAATGATAAGGATATCATCTATGTAAAGCACGATGAAAATAATGGTGCTCCCACCAAGCTTCTTGTACACACAAGGTTCATCAGGATTCTGCACAAAATCATAACTCTTTATGGTTTCGTCAAATCTGATGTTCCAGCTATGAGAAGCTTGTTTGAGCCCATAGATGGATTTCTTCAGCTTGCATACTTTTCAATCCTCAACTATGAAGCCTTGGGGCTGCTCCATATAGATATCCTCCTCGAGGTATCCATTGAGGAAGGATGTCTTGATGTCCATCTGCCAGATGTCGTAGTCAAGAGATGCAGCTATAGCTAACAGTGTCCTGATGAACTTAAGCATAGCCACAGGAGAGAATGTCTCATCGTAGTCGATGCCTTCTCTCTGTGTGCAGCTCTTTGCTACGAGCCGTGCCTTGAAAGTCTCTACTTTCCCATCAGGTCCCCTTTTTCTCTTGAAGATCCATTGGTTTCACCCCTTTAGGCGGATCCTCTAGGGTCCATACACCATTCTTATGCATGGAGTCAATCTCTGATGTCATTGCTAGCATCCATCTATCCATGTCATGATTCGCGACGCTTCATCAAATGAAATAGGATCATTGTCAGTTTCATTTGACATATGGAATCCATACCTTTCAGGTGGTGCAACCACCCTCGAACTCCTTCGATGAGGTATGGGTGTTTCATCTTCATTTATCTCTTCAATTTCTGATTCAGGAATCTCAGAATCCTCAGGGGATTCAATGAGTTCCTCTACTTCATTTCTATCTTGACCTTTAAGGAAATCATCCTCCAGAAATTTCACATCTCTAGAGACAAAAATCTTTTGGGTCTCAAGGTCATAAAGTTGATATCCAATACCATCTTTAACATACCCAATGAAGTAGCACTCACAAGTGCAAGATTCTAGCTTACTTGCATCCACATTCTTCGCATGGACCAAGCAACCCCAAACCCTCAAGTGATTAACACTTGGTTTGGTTCCATACCAGAGCTCATGAGGAGTCTTAGGTACAGATTTGCTAGAAATCTTATTCAGGATATATATTGCAGTCTCTACTGCATATCCCCATAAACTAAGAGGTAAACGTGATTTGCTCATAATTGAATGGACCATGTACATGATGGTGTGTCTTTTAGCAACACCATTAAGTTGGGGAGTTCCAGGGGGAGTGAGATTGGAGACAATTCCATTCTCTTTAAGGTATCCCTTGAATTCATCTGAGAGGTACTCGCCACCTCGGTCAGATCGAATCCGTTTGATCTTCCTATCGGTTTGGTTCCCAACCAAAGCCTTAAACTCTTTGAACTTTTCAAATGTTTCAGATTTATGACATAGTAGAAAGATAAACCGGTATCGCGAATGGTCATCGATAAATGTCAAATAATATCGATATCCATTTCGGGCCGCCGTACTGAAGGGACCACATACATCAGTATGTATTAGGTCAAGAATACCTTCGCATCTCGTAACCTTATTATGAAAAGGCATCCTGGTCATTTTACCTCGAATGCAATGTTCATAGGTAGGTAAAGATTGGACCTGTAGAAAATCTAATGGTCCATCCTTTATCAATCTATTGATCCTATCAACAGATAAATGACCAAGCCTTTGATACCAAATCATATTCGAATGATTTCCATTCTCCCTGGATCTTTTAGGGTTTTTATTTGTGGTAGTGACATTCATGACACATTCATCAATGCACAATTCGTAGAGTCCACCAGAAGTCAAAACACCATCCGCAATAAAATTATCATATTGATTAATGACTAACTTATTACAGAATAGGAAGGAATATCCATGTCTAACAAGCCTAGATACAGATATCAAATTCCTCCTGACTTCAGGTACATAAAGACACTCTTTAAGTACTAAGACTCTACCACTAGATAACGATAGTCGACAGGTCCCAATGGCGACTGCTGCAACACTTGCATTAGATCCCATCTGGATGACTATCTCCCCTTTCTCCAGATTCCTAGTTTTCTGAAACAAATGCAACGAATTGCATACATGAACAAAAGCACCAGAATCTACAACCCAACTTACTTCTCATCCAACGAGAAAGCTAGTTTCAATGATGAAAGTAGATTTTATGTCTGCTGGGGCTTTACCTTTGTCGGCAGACTTCATGTATTTAGGGCAGTTACTCCGCCAGTGCCCCAGCTTCTTGTGGTGGTGACCGACATCGGTCTTCTTCGATGTCATCAGTGTGGAAGCACTAGAAGATGAACCAACTCCTTGAATCTTCTTCTTTCTCTTCTGGGATGGGCCCTTCTGAGAACCTTGCTTCCGCCCGCGCTTTCCTTTTACTTGTGCAACCATTGCACTAGCAAAGGGGCCATCCTTCTTCATGACGTCTTCTGCAGACTTCAATGTAGCTAACAACCCAACGTTAGTGAATTCAGCTTTGCTCATGTGATATGAGACGACAAAGTTGTTGAAAGACTTAGGGAGCGACAGGAGAATGAAATCAGCCTACATATCAGCATCCATGAAGGCTCCCAGGGTTTCTAATTCTGAGAGGTACCCAAACACTTTGAGCACGTGTTCTCTAACAGAGGTCCCTTCCTGCATCTTGCAGCAAATAAGCTCTTTCATCACATTGTAACACTGTGTGCGGTTTATGTCACCGAACGTTTCTTTCAGACTCATCATGATTTCTTGGCAGTGGTTCATTTCCACATGTTGCTCCTGAAGCACATTGGATAATGAGCCAAGGATATAGCACCTTGCCAAGTTATGATCTTCATCATATTTCTCATTAAAAGTTTTATCTTCTGGAGTCAGAGGGTCTGCAATCTTGTCCTTGGTTAGCACATATGAGATGCGTTCCGCAGATAGGACAAGATCCAAATTTTGGATCCAATCCGAATAATTTGGTCCGGTCAACAGATTGACCTCGAGGAGCCTGCTCAGTGGGTTCATGGACTTCATTTTCTAAAATTATGAATGCACTATATTAGAATATATAAATAATTATATATCCAATTTTAAAACATTTGATTAAGGCATTTTAAATCAAATTTATCTTGCTATGTCTACTATGAAAGATTATTCCCTAATTGTCTTTCAAAGTAAGAGATATACTTACCGCTATATCTCAAGCAAGATCTGGCATCTCCTCTCTATCTTTATCACATTCCAATAATATGAGAACCTGTGACTCGAATAAAGAGAAGCGGGAAATATTCCGCCTTGCAAGTCCAACTTGCATTTCCCAACCACCACTCCTAAGATGATGTTGACCCATTGCTAATTGAACCAACCATCAACAGGCTTAATACTCTCTATACACAATCCAATATCATCCCAATAATATGAGGACCCGATATTGGGGTCACTACGTATACGGCCTTACTCTTTCGATAAGCAAAGAACCCGATCTAAATAATTGTACATAGGATCTGTCACTTCGGACAAGCGTCTCCTATATACAACTTTTGGCGACGAAATTCTTTGCCTTGACGGGAGACCATGGATGTCACTTATGTGATCCTCTACCTCTTATTCAAATTGAAATAATTAATTATCATGAATCATATTCACATAATTAATTCTTCTAAGGGAAATACACATCTATTCATAATAGAGTGTTTTAATAGGATATAATTAATTTAATCACATTAAATTAATTATCAATCTAATTTTCAACCAACAAACTTTGAATTTTACTTGAATAGTAGGTATAATCTCAAAGCACGTATTATTTCGAATTTTAATAATTAGAAAAATACACTTTGTTTTCTAAGATATTATCGAGTCCCTACCCGCTGTCATGGCCAGTATCGGCAAGAGTGGGACGAACCACATACATTGCAACCCGCTACCCCAATGCTCTCCGACTAGACACCATATCCACCTCAGGAAAGGATAATGCCAGGTAGATCATCATGTACTTTGAGATGCTCATCAGTCTTTCAACCGAAATTATACCATATAATATACATCAAAACAATTTTGATTATATTATATAGAGATTTGCTAAACAAATCCCCAATCCTATTCAAGCAAGAGGGTTTTGCATGTAAAAGTTGTCCTACAACTATTGTAGGATGACCTAGGGTTTTGCATGCAAACAATGTTTGTTGATGATTTCAAATTAACCAATGATCAAGATCAACTATCTTATCATTATGGTTAGTGGGATGACATTCAAGAATTGATTATCATATTTAAATATTTCATAAATACTTACCAATAACTAATTTCAGAAAATTAACAATTAATTTTCATCATATTAATTTGAATGACTATCACAAGGTTCATGATCAAATTTGTCAATTTCCAGCAGTGACCCCTAATCACTAAAATTAACTTATCTTGATCAATTTAAATCCAAAATTCGCAAAATTAGTTTCCTAAGATTGCCAACTTGATTTACAACAGAACCTAAGAGATATTTCATGCATTTCGAGGTGCATCAAAATCGTAATTAACAAATTAATCACGTTCAGATTTGTTGTTCCCGCAACAGTGAATACATGCTTATTCAAAAGGCCATATCTTGAACAAATTAAATCCAAATTTAGTAAACTCAAATCCTATGGTTTACTTATTTAACGGAGAACAAAATCCTATTGAATATTTCATGTTTAAACAATTTAAACAGTGCCGAAAAAATCAATTAGACAGAGGTGCGAAAAAAATTCAAATGCGATAAAACTTTCACGACCCTTTCAAACCCAAGTCATCCTAAGTCTATGGATCATATCCAAAATCTTTTTCGACCAAAGGCTCTGATATCACTTGAAGGATATTGAGAATCTTCAAGCGCATCACGAAAGCGTGACGATCACATCTCATGCGATCGGGACGACTAGTCGCACTAGTCGCAAGGTGCAGCGGAATTTAAAAAATTTAAAACATGAGATGAAACCACATGATCACAAGAACGTTTCTTGGATCATTTCATCAAACCGCAAAGTATTACAAATACCTCTCAAAGCGTAGTTGCGATCACGAGATCTCTAAAACAAGAGATCCTCCTGACTCAAGTCCGATCCACGAAGACAACACTTGCGGGCGCGATGATGAGACGTGTGACTCCCGCAATCCACGACGAAGATCCAAGCCTCGAATCTCCTGATTTCGTCCAACAAAATCCCTCATCTTCCTCTAAAGCAAGCAACCCCAAAGAAGATGGAGATCCTCGAGTAGTCGAAGGTGAAGGCGAGAAGCTCTCTCTCAACACATAGATGGATGGCCACCTTAGAGAGAGGGAGAGAGAGGATGAGAATGAGAAAGAGAGAGAGAGAGGAAGAGTAGGCGTCTACTCTTGTGTTGTGTTGATGTACTCTCAAGGGCTGGGGTTGCCCTCCTTATATATTAGTTTGGGATCCAATGGATCTCAATCCATGGCATACATAGATCCAACATCAAGGTTGATCCATGTATCAATCAACAACCATGATTATTGTTGGTTAAAAACCAACAACATTAATTTATATCAAATTAAATATATGTTGCATTATTATCAACATAATTTAATTTTAACATAATTAATTATCAAGAGATAACAAGATAACAAAAAGGGAGACAATAAATCACCCCTAAAAATAGGGGGCGTCACCTATGACTAAGTCATTGGTGACGCCACCCCTTTTGGTGGTGATTTGTCTCCTTTTTATTTTATCCTATTATTTATTAATAAATTACAACAACTTTTATTGCAATAAGATCCACCAAATTAATTCTAACTTAATTTGTGAATATTTCAATCATGCCATTGAAAAATATGCGAATCATATTCACAACCCAAATTAATTTTTAAATTACATTTCCAATTAATTAATTAATGTGAATCCAATCCACATTAATAATTAACAAATACTATTTACAAAATTTCTCTCTCTTTCTGTTATATATTATAAATCACATTTATAATATACACAGATATTATGGATAGCACTATTCACGATATGCTTATCGTTGATAATTAAATCCCATTTAATTATCTTGGATAACCATTCTCACAATATAAATCTCATTCATATCATACTTGATAATTAAATCTCATTTAATCATCAAGACCTTCTTGCTTGGATACAAAATTCATCATAGCAATCATTCTTGAACTCCTTCAAGAATAATGTGCTTTCTCCGCAAATACTTGGAGATAAGGACATGGCGATTGTATTGTTCCACGTATAGTGACTTGGATGTTGAGATCTCATCTCAAATCCAGGTCTAATGCACCTCCCGCAGATGCTTGATTAAATCAAGTCCGTATACTTAATCTTCTCATTGCATCTGAATCACATTCAGATCAATGTCCAACATTTGGACCAAGATCAAGTTACTTCTCTACTGAGAGGAGTCACTAAAATCCAGACCTGTTTCATCACTCCCTCGAACTAGAAGCGTCATGGTTATACAATCGTTTATGATCACATCACCCTCAGGTATTCCCAATACCTGCACATCCTGCATACTGGAAGACCAATGATCAACCTGAAGATGAAGATCAATTTTACATTGTCTTCTTCAGGGTTTGACCACCAAGTTTCTCAATCTTGATCATTGGGATTTGGTATCAATTCTATGCTTTCCCAAAGTATATATCATACCTTCAAATTCTTGTCATGCTTCCAAAGCACGACGACCATGCATGGAATTTGATCGGTCCCAATATCTCATGAGTGAGATCATGTCTTCCGGTTAATAAGCGAACATGTATGATCCCTTTGAGAGATCGTATTACTCATATGCCCTTATATGCACACCAGCTCGCCGGTGTATAGACCTTGGTTAGGTCATTAACCTAATGGTCTACCAAATGTACATACTCAGACATATAGTAACACATCTGTCTCTGGTCAGAGGATGTGTGCCTATGCTATGACAGTATTCAACATCGGACTTAGGTTATCTCGATCTCGTTATGTCAACCCAGTGAATTAACTAATCTGACACCTTCGAATCACTATTCTCATGCATAAGACCTACATCAAGAGGTCGGTCAGATATCAGCCTATGTGAGAAAGGATTGCCATCTCCTACTCTAGACGGAGATCATCTCTTAATAATCATTCGACGGTGCTTGATGAGTCCTCTATCTAACTCATTAGATATTCATCCAAACACCAGCCTCTATGATTCATTTAATGAAACAATAGCTATATGATTATCAAGACGACCATGGTACATAACCCTAATTGTACAGAGAGACTTTATAGTGCATTCATTCACTTAATTTTAGAAAGGGAGTGAACAATCAATAACTTTTATTGATAAAACATATTTATTACAATAACATTTGTTGTAAGAATGTTTCTCCTCGGGCTCACATGGCTAACATTCTCCCCCTTTTGTTAATCAATAAAAAGGTGAAAAAAAGAAACTAAAGAGAAAAACAAATGTAACTTTTGTTAATAAAAGATGTAATTAATACAAAATGTTCGTAGTAAAAAAAGTTCCATTGCATAGATGCTTGGAAAGAAAAACAAGTAGAAAAAGAAATAGAAAACGAGAGAAAGTTGAGAAACTCGGGTCATAATCACTATCATCCACATTATTTTGAGTGCATGACAAGAGCGCTTGTTTCCTCTTTCGAAGACTCGATGAGTTTCAGAGCAATAGATGAACTCTAGAAAGCCAAACTCTAATACTCGTCATCAACATCATCTTCTTCTTAGTCAAACTTTCACATCACAATCGAATTCCCTCAAGAGGAAGACGGACTAGTAACTGAAGGGCGATGATGGAGTCTGTTTGGGTTAGAAGGAGTTGCTTTAGTAGGACAACCAAGGAAACAAGGAGGTGATCAAAGGAACGGGTCTGGTTGGATGAGGATTTCTGGCTACCTAGATATGTTCATTAACAAATTACGAGTAATCATTCACCTAAAGCACCATGTTGACTTTATGAGACATTATCATGTCAACATTCTCTTGAACCTTGTGGAACTCCAGAGAATGGGTGCCGATTAGGTATTGCTCGAAGAAGTCATGGTCATAGAAGAGCTAGTAATCCTAGTAAGCCTAGACTTTCTCATAATACGACGAGTAAAGGCATAAAGGAAGAGAGACAAATTACAGAAATGTCGAGAAAGGGTAGGTAGGATAGGCTTTTGTTCAGAGGAAGGAAGAGAAGGAGGGTTTAAAACACATAGACTAGATGTCAAAGGGTCTAACTTTTTTGAAATGAACAAGGTTTCATGGCACAGTCACATAGAAATGAGATAGAACATGGGGGACTAAGATTCCTAGAGATAGGTGGTAGACTGGTGGTTGTACCAAAATACACAAGATAAGGACACTGGTTAAAAGGATGATAGTTCAAAAAAGTGTAAAGCAAGGCTAGTATGTCTTTTGTGACATGGTCAAGTTGGTGGTCTTATTCTAAATTCTAAGAGAAGATGAGGTTTAGGAAACAAGGGAGAGGCTTCAAGAAAGGAGAAGCGAGAGGTTGATATGCTACTAGGTGATGTTGTTGCATCAAGGTATCATGACATTCATCATGATCAAGATGTTCCATAATGTCACCAACGGTTGGGCCAAAGTCAGGGCAATCCAAAATGTAAATAATCACTAATCTATCTACCATGAAAATGCGTGAGTGGACAATGATCTGAAGTTGATAGATGGAGGAATCATCTACATCTTATAGGTTCGCATAAAATTTTATGACTGAGAATGGTGAGATGGAACCTATGAGAGAGGAGGTTGATAAAGGGTAGAACGAGGGGTCGAAGAAGGAACAAGTATGGTTTCAATTAAAGATGGTACCATACTCAGGTAAGTGTTTTCTGAAAATGTTCCAGAGGATAGGCCATATGAGGGGAGGTAAGACATGAGTAGGTGTAGAGGCCATATCGGGTACATAAGGACTGAGGTTCCATGGATTAATACTTTCTCTTCATAGAACTCTAGTAAGCCATGTATGACATAAAAAGTTTCCTCATGAAGGGAACTTCCTATTAGAATAGAGAGACCTCAAAAGGTGAAGAAAAAAAAATCATAACTTGGAAAAGCTGGATGATCTATTATGTTGTTTGAGATGATCAATCAAAATTATCGATCATGCTGATCTTGATGATCCATCAGGTCTCCATTACTTGCATCTGAAAGATGACGATTTGAGTGGTCTGAAGGAGAATAGGATGTAGTTTGAGGTCTTGACTGGGGTCTCTTTAAATAGAAATAAAGAGGTATCGAGATGATAAAATCAAGGATTTAAATTCAAAAACAGGAAATACTAAATCAAAATTATCTGACAACTTACATGAAAATAATTTTCTGATCTAAGATACACCTAATAAATCAAGGTCAAAGGCATCAGAACACATCTTCCTTAAATGTTATCCTAAAAAAATGAATCTTAAAATGAAAAATTCAAATCCATCCAGAGTGATCGATCAGATTCCATATGTTGTTGATTAGGAATGATCGATCAGATATCATGAGAGATCGATCGAAGTTGTCTGATGATTGATCAATGGTGCATTTGAGAAGCCTTTTTGCATGAAAATTATTTCAACAAATATCTCTCAAAGTACAAATCTAAATCTCTTCCAATCTTCTCAAACTAAAGTGTTGCTAAGGGTTTAGTCAATATATCTATATATATATTGCATGTCAATGAAAATGTTATTCAATACAAAATTCCCCTTTTAGAGCATTTTCATGAAGGAAATGATATCAAACATCAATATGGTTTGTTCTATAGCGATTAACGGGTTTCGTACCTAGATTGATAGAAATTGTGTTGTCATAGATAATACAATTTTGGCTAAAGGTTAGACGAGATTAGAGAGAGTGTCTTTCATCTAGAGTAATTGAGAACACGCTAAATATATGGTTATGTACTCTGGTTCAATAGTCGAAAGTGCTATATAGATTTTCTTTTTAGAGAACAAGATACATGGATATTTTCCATGAATTTTGCAGGTGCGACTGGTACTTTTTTTATCAGTGCAACTACTAGCACAATCTGCATCACTGTATGAAAAAAATACATGCAACGAATCTTAGGATAAACAAAACTAAATCTTAAACAAGATAATGAAAAAAATCCTTTTTATTACTTTTAGAAGACTTTATTTACACGCCAAATGAAAACATACACCTAAACAAGTGCTAAAAATATGCAAGGTCTTCTCACAATTAGATAGAGAAGAGAGCTGATCATACCTCTTATAGATTTCGATTTATGGATTTTCCTGATTCGTTGAGGTCAAGGTGTGTAATGGTGGTAATCAAGGTCGACTTTCTAGAACAATTATCCAATCCAAACTTGTCGATGGTCTCCTTTGTGTACTTGTGCTATGAAAAAATGTCCCATGTTGCATATGTGTGATATGTAGCCCTTGTAAGAACTTCATTTCTTCCTTCTCAATCTGTTCTTGTATGTCTTTAGAGAATTCTTTGCAAAGAGATGCATTAATAGAAGCAAACATATTGTCATCAACATTAACTTCCATAATTAAAAGATCAGACAAAATAAATCTAACTAATAATATCAATCTATTTTTCCTACTTTAAAACATGAGGTGAGTAGAAAATTTCTAAGCATGTCATACCACACTCTCGGAACTTTCTTAAGTCCATACAAAACTTCCCTAAGTTTGGAAATGTGTTTTTATCTAGATGAGTTTTCAAAATCTACAAGTTTCTTGACAAAGAGTTCTTCTTTGATAAATCCATTTGGAAAGGCATTTGTGACACCCATTTGCTATAGCTTGATTCACTTGAAACAATTAAATGGTAACATCATTCTGATTGACTCAATCCTTTCAATAGGACCATAGATTTTATCGAATCGATGCCTTCTTACATAGTATATCCTTGTGCAATAAGTCTTTCCTTGTTCCTCACAACCTTCACTAACTCATCTGATTTACTTTTAGAATCTCACATGGTTCCTATAATCATGTGGCTCTGAGGTATGGGTATGAACTCCTATACCTTATTCCTTTCAAACTAGACATGTTTTCTTGCATTATCGTTAACTTAATACATTATTGCAAGCCTTGTCGAAAGGCTTTAGCTCAACTAGAAACACAAAAATCAGAAAGAGCAAATATATTGAAGTGTGGTCTAGTCTGAATTCCCTTTGAGACATATCCAATTACCAACTCCTTAGGGATAGACATTAGTCAAACTGAATTCTTTAGATAAATCGTGAGAATTCACTTTATTAGCTATACTTGAAGTATCATCTACTTGAGCTTCTTCCATATCTTCTCATTCATGTAGATGAGGAAAATTTCCCAAGTTCTCATAAAATGAAACGTGGAATGCTTTCATGAAAATCATTGTTATATTTATGACAAATATGGAAGCTTGGATATATAAGAATATCCTAGGAAAATACCATTTTACTCTACGGGCCAAACTTGTCAAGATTTTTCTTCATGTTAAGAATTAAATATTTACATTCAAAAGCATGGAAATAACACATGGTCTGCAGCCAGTGTATAGCTCCAAAGGAGTTTTCTTAAATCCTAAATGAATCAAAGTCTTCTTCAATGCATAGAAGGTTGTATCTATGGCTTCTGTCATAAAAAATGAGACAAGACATATTCACATAACATTATGCAAGCATATTCCTAAAGAGTATGATTTCTTTGCTCAACTACCCCATTCATAGTTGTTGTAGTGAATGTTGAAACTTCATGTTAGATTTTAGCCTTTGCATAGTACTCCACAAAATTCTCATTCTCGAACTAATTGCCATGATTACTTCTTAACTTGGTGATTGTGATTCCTTTTTCATTATAAATCCTCTTGGCTGGCTTTTTCTAACTCTAAAAAATCTGTCTTTGAAGGAAATGTACAAAACCTAAGGAAATGTAAATCCGCTTAGATTTTCAGATTTTTAGGTCCAAACAAGTTTAGTTGTAGAATCTCTAAAGATCTTGAGGTGTTGATAAATTATTTACTTTCTAAGTGGTTTCTATGGAGTTCCTTAAATTTACATGTTGAACACATGTCCACCTTATTGTAGGATAGCCTAGGTAAGTCTTTAACTAAGTCATGTTTACTAAGCATATTTATTACTTTCATGCGAATGTGATCTGATTTTTCATGCCAAAGTAAAGGTTATTGTTGCGGTGGCATCATGCATTCTAGTGATGAATGATCATCACACTTAAGTGTGTGGATACTTTTGTTCCTATCTCCCCTATTCAAAACTTCTTGTGTGTCATATTTAACAACTTCAAAGCAGTTTTTAGAAAACAAAACTTTGAAGTCTTTATCATAGATTTTATAAATACTCAAGAGTTGTGGTCCAGACCTTCAATAAGACTAACATGATTAATAGAAGTATGGGAATTTTCAATCATACCTCAAATATCATACCTTTTTTAATGTTCTTGAACATAACCGCTCCGCCAATATTGGCCTTCATATTGAGGAAGATGTCTTCATCTTCAGTCATGTGCTTGGAGCATCTACTATCTTTAATCCACTTGCCATGTCTTTCATGATTTATATCTTGCGAAATATGGCTTGGCCATGGACTGTGGTTCACGATAACTCCAGTTGTAAGATATCTTTAATTCTGGAAAATAGTTCACCAAACTTTTTGGTACCCATTACTTTCAGATCCTTTGAGGATCATTCCTCATATTTATCCATGGTTCCACATCTTACGGGCTTTTACTTGAGTAAGAGTGTTTTAATAGAGTTAATAAGTTTAATAGTTTAGGAAACTTTAACAGCTTTCGAGCTACTAATAAGACAAAGGGTTCATACCCAATCCAAAACTTTGTTTTTATCTGGTAGTTATCTTTTAGCAATTTATATAAATTTTCTTCACTTTTAGTGATTCTATTAAGATAATTTACTAAGGCATGTGTTCTTTTTCAGTCTAGTAATGGCTAGTTCTAAAGTACCTATGTCGTAGTTAAGAGCCTTCATAAATTCATGGTGCTTTTATGACAATAATAAATAGTTTTTGAGTTCATGAATAATTTTCTTAAGAGATTCTACTTCAAAAATATGTTTTTCTACTCTTTTATGTGTAGTTGATTTTAGTAGTTTATTTATCTATATTTAATTTAACGGCTAGATCAAGCAAAGTAGTTATAGCTTCTTATAATTATTTTATAGGATTCATCAGATGTTACCTCATATCTGAGTTCCATGAATCTGAACAGGGCTTCTTTGTAAGAGGTATCTCAGTCACCTCCAGAAGAGCTAGAGGAGTCGAAGGAGTCCCAAGTAGCTCGCAATGGTTTCCTCTTCACATGCTTGAGAGTTGTATGTGGATCCCTTCCTTCAACCATTTTTTTCTTCGTTGCCTTTGTAGGACTTTGTGTTAGACATGTGAGCCTCGAGTGAACCATTTCTATAATAAATGTTATTGTCATCTTTTGATATATCAATAAAAGTTATTATTTCAATTCACTCACTATCTGATATTAAATGAAAGAATGCTCTTATAATGTCGCTTTGTACAATTAGAGTTATTTATCATGGCCATTTTAATAATTGATACAATTGTTGATTCAATGCTTGTATCATATAGGTTGGTGCTCGAGTGATATCTAAAGATTTAGATAGAGAACTCATCAAGCACCGTTAAATGATTGTTATGAAAGGATCTCCAGCCTGAGAAGGAGATGGCAATCCTTATTAAGGGCTAATATCTAACCGACCTCTTTATGCTAGTCCTTTGTATAGTAATAGAGATTTAGAGGTGTCAGATAAGTTAGATCAAAGAGTTAACTTAACAAGATCGAGATAACCGAAACATATGTCGTATGCTATCACGATATAGGCACGCATCCTCTGGTCAGAGACTAGTGCATTACTATATGTCTGAGTATGTGCATTAGGCATACCATTAGATAGATGAACTAATCAAGGTCTACACACCGATGAGCTGGTATGCATACAAGGGAATATGAGTAATACAACATCTCAAAGGGATAACACATGTTCACTATTGAACTGGAAGATATGAGCTCTCTCATGAGATGTTGGGAACAACCAAATTCCTTGCATGATTGTCTTGCTTTGGAAGCATGGTAGAATTTGTAGGTATGGTATATGATTTTGGAAAGCATATGATCGATACAAGTCCCAATGATCGAATCAGAAACTTAATGATAAAACCTTGAAGAAGACTGTTCAAATATGATCTAAAGCTTCGGGTTTATTTTAGATCTTCTAGTATGCAGGATGTACAAGTATTAGGAGTACTCGATGGTGGTGATCGTAAATGATTGTATAACCATGACACTTCCATTCTAAGGGAGTGATGAATCAAGTTTGGATTTTAGTGACTCCTCTCAGAAGATTAGTAATATGATCTTAATCTAAATGTTGGACACTGATCTCAATGTGATTCAGATAATGAGAAGATTAGATTTACAGTTTGATTTAATCAAACATATTTGAGAGGTCACCTAGATCTAGATATGAGATAATATCTCATTATCTAAGTCACTATACATATAATGTACAATCGCACTGTCCTTATGTCCAAGTATCCACGGAGAAGGCACATTGCTTTTGAAAGAGCTCAAGAATAATTCTATTATTGATAATATATCTGGCATTCGAAAATTGATAATAAAGTATGATTTAATTGTCGTAAAAAATTTGAATTTGATTCATATTATTTGGACACATGCGGAGAGTCATCTAAGAAAAAATAAATGAGAATTAATTATCAAAGATATGATTACTGTGGATATCACTATACACAATAATCATAAATATTATAAATATGATTTATATTATCATGGAGAGATTTAATTGTAAATAAGATTTACAAATTAAATGTTAATATAAATTGGTTTCACATCGTACAATTAAATGTAAATGTAATTTACATATTATATTGGGTGGTTGGATATGATTCATAATTGTCAATGAAATGATTGATAATTGTAACAAAATAATTTGGAATTATTTTGGCGAAATTTAAGCAATAATAGTTGTTTCACATGTGGAATAATTGATGAGATATGGATCTCATCAATATTGGAAAGGAAAGACCTCCATTCCATAATAAGAGTGGATGACCACATGAATTCTCTCTCCATGGTGGTCGTCCCCCCTTATTATGGAAGGAGTTTCTCCTTCTTTCCATATTATTTTATATGAATTGATTTAATTACATTTAAATTATTGAATATTCTTCAACATATTTATTTTATTTTAAGTCAGTTAGATATTGTTGCAAATTTTATGCAACAAAATCATGGTCATTGATTTCAATTAGGAGTGCATCTCTACCATCCAACTTATTATAAAAGAAAGGCTAGCCCTAGCTCTTTCCGTCACATACAAACTGAAAGCAACAAATCTCTCTCTCTCTCTTATTCTCATACATGTCTGGTGATGCGATTTTCCGATTGGTTAAGGTGGATTATTTATGCAAAGGTCGTTGTCCCTAATCAACCCACAAGAAAAATAACCACTAAGATACATTAATCAAACAATGCAAGCAATTCCCTATTTTTATTTACCTGGTATAACCACCAGGGTGGAACACAAGGAGCATAAGAAAAATATGAAGTAGTAAAATTTCAAATAAACTAATATTTTTAATAATTTTTAATTTTCAAAATTTCAATTTTTAATAAAAAAACAAGCATAAACATAAAGAAACACATACCACACTCTTATTGGATTTTTTCCTAAGTGATAAACAGAAAATCAAAGTAAAAATATTTTTGAGTTTTTTGGTTATTAAAGTATTTTTGTTATTTTTTTAAGCTTTTATAATATTTTTATGATTTTATAAAAATCAAACAAGGCTCAAACTAAAATTAGTACACAACGAGGACCAATTCTAAATTAAAAATATCTAAAGTGCCTTAAGGTCTTGGTTAGCAATTTTATGATAAAATAAAAGTGTAAAGCTACAAAGAGAAGCTGGAATAACTTTTTTTAATTTTTCTTTGATTTGATATAATTTTTATAAAATTTTGTTTATTTTATGATTTTAAAGATTTTTATAATGAATTTTCAAAAAATAAAACAGAAGGTAAAGCATACAAAAAGGCACACACATGAATTTTTATGAAATTTTTAAAGTCTTTTTATAATTTTCTTAATTTTATAAGTCAAACATGGACTTTTTTAAGGGTTTTTGAATTTTCAAAAATAGAAAATGTAATCAAATCAATCCAAGAAAATCATAATAAAAATTACACACTAGTAGGAGCTAATAGTAATTTTTAGGCAATTCTTAGAATTAATTTAATAATTATTAAGTCCAATAAGAAGCATGCAATTAATCACAGTTCATAGGGACCAAATCTCAAATACTTTAAGTTTATGGACCAAATAGATAATACACAGGAAATCCCAGGGTTGATTCTACAAAAGGCCCACTCAATTCACGCACATGCTCAGTACTACATGTATAGGGGTATAAATGCAATTTCTAAAAACATGCCATTCATTCAATAACAGAAGAAAAGTTCAAGGCAGGAGTTGCAAACAACCTAAAATACACATGAGCACACACGTGCTTCAAACTCGGAGGGACTAAAGTACAAATATGAAAAAGTCTGAGGTCCAAACTATAAATATTTTTAACTACAACTTTTATTCAATGGAATAAAACTAAAAATAAAAACATGCAGGGCTCAAAGTGAAATATACCCTTAGCATGGGCATGTAGCATGCGCTAGGGCGGGCGCTATCGTATGGTCTCGATCATTTCCTACCACACATATGATGGATTAGGATCTGTCTCGAACGTGTGTGTCAGATGCGTCAGGTGCGTCAGATTTAATGGCCCAAAAAGCTACATGGTCGGGTGGCTCAGATCAGATCTGGCAGAGGTAGGCTGATCCAATAGTAGAGCGGGAGTCTGCAAGAACACTCCCCCAGTGAACTTCAATCGAGCATCAGAGGAAATCCGACGCCCCGATAAAGGGTCGGAGAGATCCGACAAGCTTGCAGAATAAAGCACATCTGGTTGCAGGCTCCGATGAAGGTGACAACGGCTGGATGAACATGGTGGTGACAACCCTCCTGGAGCTGCTCCGCTTGAGCAGATGGGAGTCCAAATGGTGCTCCAGGTGTGTGTGAATACCTGCAAAGTATGCGATACTTGAATAAGATGCTCCGGCAAGGGTTATTGAAGCAAAACAATAAGAGAAGTGGTGGGGGATGGTGCTTTGGGTCTTCGACAAAGGTGGGGGATGGAGACCCGACCTAATCTCGACCCGATGGACGAGCCTCAGGGTGGTAGACATGTAAGAAGGTGCGGAGCGAGTCGATGAATCGATCTGAACAGATGAATGTGCGTATTGGGGCTCCTACTAGCTGGTCGGAGCAGATGAACTGGCAGCGACACGAAATAGAAAGGATTAAATGGACTGGGAAATGTAGAGGGAAAGATAAGTACCTGAAGGTTCAGATGAGTTCTTACACTCCAGGCGAAGGTGTTCCAATGAGTCTTGGCCTCAACCAAGCTGCGGCTAGCTGGGAGGCTTCACGTAGTGGAGCTCCGGCCACGTCGTGAGCTTCTAGCCTCTAGGCGCCTCCTGATAGTCCTAAGAATATCCTCCGATAGCTGTCACTCTAAGGAAGGTGTCTTAGGGTATCTGGTGACGCGAGATAGAAAAGATCGAATGGACTGAAAAATGTAGCTGGAAAGATAAGTACCTGAAGGTTCATATGAGTTCCTACACTCCAGGCGAAGGTGGTCCGATGGGTCTTGGCATCAACCAAGCTGTGGTTGGATGGGTGGCTTCATGCGGTAGAGCTCTGGCCACATCATGAGATTCTAGACTCCAAGCACCTCCTTACGGTCCTAAGAATCTCCTCCGATAGCTGTCACTCTAAGGAAGGTGTCTCAGGGTCTGTGGTGGCATGAGGGATGAGCTAAGGCGCTGGAGAAGAGGGAGGAGGTGTTATATAGGCTGCTCGAGGGTCACAAAAGATTGGAGGGATATGCAGAACCCTAGGTAGATACGGCTGCGAGTAGATATCCGCGATGATAATGGAAATTCATGCTTCAATCAGGCGCAGAAATGGAGTCAAGAAGTGATCGGGTTCGAGCGTGAAAATTAGGAGAAAACGCTCTGACGAGAAGGGTGCAACCCGACCCGGTCTGGAAGAGACCGTTGACAGAGGTCAACGGTCCAATGTGCACCAAGTAGGAATTAGGATTTACAAAAATCAAAGAAAATAGGATTAAAAATAGTAAATGAATTTAAAATAAAAAGTGTGTAAAATCAGAAATGTTTAATATTTTACAGACTATTTTTTTGTGATTTTTTATTATTTTTATAAAAAATAAAATAATGCATATACAATATATAGTATTATATACATGTATAATATACCTATTTATTATGTACAAGTATTTTTATTTTATTATTTTTAGAAAAATACTTTTATTTTAGATTTTATTTATTTACAACATGATTTTAGGAGTATAACATAATTTTTATTTTATTTTTATAAATTATTTAAGTGTATAAAATAAATAGTTAATGTAGTATATATATGTGTATTTTGTACAAAAGTTAGATGATTTATTTTTATTTTTGTTTAATTTTTCTAATTTTTATTGTATTTTTATAATATTATTAAAAATATATACAAGGGTATAAAAAGAATAAAATAATTTATTTAGTAAAAAATAAATAAATAAATATTATGTACATGTACAAGTGATATGTACAATACATATTAAACCCCTATCTCTCTCTACTTATTTTATTTTGCAATCAAGTCAAGTCTTGACCTTCTCTTGGGGTTTGGGTCACTCTGTATTTATTCTAAATACATCATTCTTTTTCTTTTTCCTTTATTCTTTCATTTTTTTCAAAATACATGCTAATTATGCATTATTAACAAAGGCATGCAAAAAGCTAAGTTATTGAATTTACATGTATTTACATGTGGTTTTGCTAAAAAGAAGAGCTAAAATAAAAGAATAAAGAGTGAGAATTGTGGATTCGTCACCCCCCTATACTTTACCTTTGCTAGTCCCTTAGCAAACACTTATTTAAAGTGAAAACAAGAAAAAGACAAAGAAAAGGAAGGAATCAAGGTTGAATGTTAAACTTATATTCATTAAGTTGGAGTATGGAGCTCAGTCAGACCTTTGGATTATTAGTTTGGTGGAAACTTATTGGGAGATAGGTTTAAGACTCAACAACCTCTAAGTTCCACAGTTCTATGGTTAAGACTCCTCAATAAACCAGGTAGAACAAGCCTACATACAGAAATTCTAATGACTATTCATCTTTACTTGTAATTTGTAAGTGATATATAGCTCCCCACCTCAGAAATGACAAAGAAACACCCTCCCTTAACAAGGTAACTCTAATTCCTCAATCTAGCAGCTCTTTCCTCGAGGAGCGGGGTATTCCCTTCTAAGTTCAAGTTCAACCGACTCAAGAAGAGGAGAAAGAAGAGAATGGACCGTAGCCAATGTAGCCACATATCCCTTGGTGCAAAGCCAGTGTAGCTAAGTCTCCAACTGCAAGCTTCCATGAGATGAGAAGGTGGAATACATAAGCTTTGCTTATATACTATATATACTCTGGCAGGAATTTTATTTTCAATCAGGTCTGTCCCCTTTTTTGGTGTTTTCACATTTTTGCACAACTTTTTTGATGTGCATGTATACAACATATTTACATGGTGCAACATGTACATAAGGAGTTTTTCCTCCTGAGCCAGTATACTATCCTTCTTTTGAAGCATTATTGCAACCCACAGACTCCTGTCTTTAGACCTCAATGCTACTAGAACAAGTTGAGACACACATCCCTCCTTAGAGAAAGACGAGAGGTTCCGGCTAGCTGTACTACCCTCGTATGCAACTCCAAGTCAAAGAATTCTGCCTCCTCACCACCTCATCTATGTTGATCTACGTGTAAGGTGTGTGTCCAAGTCAAGCCATTGTCTTTGGGAGTCATGCGTGTGTTGTTAAGTGTTCTACTTAGGCTCATCAAGATGACATGTTAACATAGCCTAGTGGACTCAAAGAATTAAGTCACTAATGGACTTGAAAAGTCTTAACCCCAAATCCTATATTGTTCCTCTGAAGTTAAGTGGATTAAGGTCTTAATCAAGCTCCATTTTCCAATTTAATTGTAGACTAGTTTAGATGTCAGCTATGATTTAGAAGAATATACAAGCAAATATGTACAAAGCTCTTTTTATTTTTTTTCAAGATATGCAAGTAAAAAGTTTTCGATGCAAGAGAGAAGGAAAAGTTTTGCAAAGCCTTTACAAATATTTACAAATAAATTTTTTCAAACTTTCATTTTTCCAAATATTTTAAAAAATTTATACTATATACATAATTTTGATACAAAATATTTACAATCAAATCATTTTTATAAAAGTTTGTACAAAAACAGTTTTTACAAAGGCTATTTACAAACATTTATGGACAGGGAAAAATTACAATTTTAAAATTTTTGTGATTTTTAGTGCTATTATTTTGTGGTTTGTAGCCATATTGTATATATACACAAAGTACAAAGTATGAGTTATGGATAAAGTATATATATATATAATATATACGACACCCCCATATCCTTAGCTCGAACGATGTCCTCAGAGTGATCAAAGAGAGATGAAAGGAAGACATAAGTCATGTTAAGTATTGGGATGTGAATAGAAATCGGTGATCTCCCTATACATAGGATCAAGTATTCCTCAGTATAGAAGGGTGTACACAAGGGAAAACCCAATACATGTACTACCTATCCTATACATAGTGTAAAATATCCCAAGTATAGGCATCAAAATAGAGGTAGTGAATGCAAAATAAATAATCACAGGTTAGATACCCCCTATACTTAGGGTAAAACACACCCTAAGTGTAGCACGATCATAAGATGAAGATGGAGTATTAGAAAAAAATAATGAATATTATGGACAAATGGATCTATATAGTTGCGAAAGAGACATGAAAATCAGGCATGAGATGCAAATGGTGTGAGTCAAAGACCACATCTCATGCAAAATGAATAGGGGCAATTTCAACGATCAGCGGATCATGATCAAGATATGGGTTCAGGCACTGACCGTTAACTCGAAAGGTGGTCTCACATGACAACTCTGATATATAAATGCTTCCGTTGTCGTGCACCTTTCGGACCAAGTATGGTCCCTTCCATTTGCTTTATAATTTCTCTGGAAATAATCTCAACCTAGCATCAAATAGCCATACTATCTGGTTCGGTTTGAACTGTTTATGATTGATATGGGAATCATGCCATATTTTCACTCTCTCCTTATACTGTAGGCTACTTGAAAAGGTTGTATCTCTCAACTCCTCCAGGGCTGCCAACTCTGCTTTCCTTTGATCTCCTATACTCTTGGGATCCAATTAGAACTCTGTAACCGCCCAAAGTGACTTGTGCTTGATCTCCACAGGTAAATGACATGGCTTAACATAAATGAGACGAAAGGGAGATGTACCCAAAAGTGTCTTGAAAGAGGTCCGATAGGCCCACAAGACTGAGTCCAAAAGTTGTGACCAATCCTTTCGGTATGGGTGTACAACCTTCTGCAATATCATCTTGATCTCCATGTTCGATACTTCAGCAAGACCATTGGCCTGAGGGTGATATGGAGTGGCAACTTTATGGTCAACGTTGAACTCGTTAGCAAGGGCCTTTACCTTGTCGTTGATAAAGTGAGTCCCCCTGTCTGATATCAAAACTCTATGTACCCCAAACCGTGAAATGATATTTTTCCTCAAAAACCTGCATACGGTCTTAGCAACTGTGATTCGGGAGGGGATAGCCTCAACCCAACGACTCACATAATCGACAGCAAGCAGAATGTACTCGAATCCCTAACTCTTAGAGAATGGAACCATGAAATCGATGCTCCATGCGTCAAAAACCTCATATAAGTGAATGTGCTACATCGACATCATATCACGTTGTCCACAAGTGTCCATCCTCTGACAATCAGTACACCTCTTCAAAAATTCATTAGAATCCTTGAAGAGGGTAGGCCACCATAGGCCGGATTGGAGCACTTTCTGTGTTGTCCTCCCAGACTGATGTCCTCCTGCCTCAAGCTTGTGGCAATATGTGAGGACGTTGTGGTGCTCCTCCTGAGGAATACACCGACGCTAGAAACTATCTCCCATTCATGATAAAGGGTGGGATCCTCCCAATGGTACGACTTGGCCTTCGCTAGGAAGGTCTCTAGTCGCTGCCTGCGCTAACCTTGTGGAACTTTCTTGGCAACAAGATAGTTCATAATGTCAACGTACCATGGGAGCGATGTGATACCAAGAATCACCTTGTCTGGGAAGGTCTCTATGATAGATGCAATCTGATCTGAATCCTCAAGGTTCTCTAAAAGGGAGAGGTGATCCGCCACCACATTCTGGACTCCAGGCTTATCCTTAATCTCCATGTCGAACTCCTGGAGTAGAAGGATCCATCTGGTCAATCTAGCTTTGGCGTCCTTCTTTTCCATGAGGTATCGGATGGCAGTGTGATCTATAAATATAGTCACTTGGGATCCAAAAATATAAGATCTGAATTTGTCCAAAGCAAAGACTACGACTAGCATCTCCTTCTCAGTCACAATATAATTCCGCTGAGTGGCATCCAAAGTACAACTAGCGTAGTGAATGGCAAAAGGTAATCAATCCCTCCTCTGTCCTAGCACAACCCCTATGGCAAAATCAGAAGCGTCCATTATGATCTTGAATGGGAGAGACCAATCGGGTGGCTGAAGGACATGAGCCTCGTGATGAATATGCATTTCATCATCTTCATTCATTTATTTTAGCTTAAAATCCCTTATAAAACACTGTATATAATACTAACTCCATAGTCTTACTAACTTGCATCTGTGTGTAAATATTGTACA
The DNA here is from genome assembly GCA_037367405.1 of Ottelia alismoides. Lineage (NCBI taxonomy): Eukaryota > Viridiplantae > Streptophyta > Magnoliopsida > Alismatales > Hydrocharitaceae > Ottelia > Ottelia alismoides. The sequence continues at coordinate 206,387 of JAZKJV010007979.1, forward strand.
TTTATTACTATTTTTAACCTAAAATAAATAAAGAAAGAAAGAAATAAAAAATAAAGAAAATAAAATAAAAAAGAAATTTGTATGTATGTAATAGATACAGGCTGACCTGAACCCCATGAGAAGATAGGGTCCTTAATCAGAAAAGTCAAAAAAATGTGTTGTAAATATTTGTATACATACATGATTTTATTTGTACATTTGATCTCAAATTAAATAATTTTCAAAACAAAAGTTGTAAATAAAAATGTTTCCTAAATAATAAAAATAATTGCAAAATAAAATCATGTATAGAATAAAGTAACCACATACAGAAAAAACCATAAAGCAATAATTGAAAGACCATTCCAGCTCCATATGAAGTCAAATTGATCCAAACTCACTTCCATTGTATTCTAAATTAAATTATCTTTAAAATGGTTGTGGTTTCGTAATTTTTGGAGTTACGATTTGAAAGTCGATTTTCTGGGGTGGTTTGTGTAATTTTACCATTTATTTGTACATAGTGTATTTGTAAATATTTTTGATAATTATTTAAAATACAAAAATAATAAATAAAAAATATATAAATAAAAAATAAAACAAAAAAGCTAATTTCCATATTTAACTATGTGTATGATGTACCATATGTATATAATATATATAGGTGATATTCTTAAATAACCACAACAAAAAAATAAAAAAATTAGTATTTTTTATTCAATTTAATTAAGTGATGAAAATACAAAAAAGAATGTAATTTTTGTAAATAATTTTTAGCAACTAATCATTTCTTGTCTTTATCTCATTTCAAAATTTTCTCTTATCTCTTATCTTCATTTTTGAAATTCAAACTCCATCCTTTTATCTATTAATATGGTTCCTCCACCCTCATTTCAACTTGATCAATCTTTGGTGAGACGAGCCTATTCTCCGAGAGCTATCTTGTCGTAGAAGGGTGCCTAGCCTCCGAGCTATCCAGTGACAACGAGTTGGCCTTCGTCGAGGTAATCACTATTTCCATCTGCTCCCACAGTGAGATCCACATTTTAGTTCTCTTATTTTTAAACTAGGTTAATCGTAGTTTACTTTTCGTATTTTTACTTCGCTGTCATTTTTTTTCTAGATCTTAGAATCACACATCACGATTTGATCAGAATCTGATCCGATTTTTCACCTTCACATCTCAATCTATTCACGTTCTTATTCTACCTTACGAAATCTTCCAACTCCGGTCATGTACGGTGGTCGGAGACACAGATCCTTTCCTCATTTTACGTCAGATCCCCATTCACATATTCTGTTTTGATTTTGGGATTGAGTCATCGTGCTCGCGTCCTAATTTGTTTATAAATAAAAAATAAAAAAACAAAAATATAGTTTTTTCCTTCTAACATTTGTTTACAGTATCAAATACAAAATTTAAAATACATAAAGAAATAAAGCTAATTTCTGCAGTTTTTGTTGAAAAAAAGAAAAAAAAGTTTTTTTTCTCTATTTCTGTTTACAAAAATATAAAAAAGGCAGCACGCAGGCACCGCCACTCATCCCACTAGCGGCGCCCATGCCATCGTGCCACCGCCCTCCACAACGGGCACCTTCGCTGCGATCTCAGCCCCGTCACCGACCTTCTGCTGCTCGGTCGCTGATGTCCAGCCATCCTCCTAGAGAACCACATCTTGCTCGCGTCCACTATTCTATGCGGGCCATTCATCAGCCTCCTACCTCCTGGAGTAGGGCATGTGTCACCCCTCCTCAGCCACGCGTCGTATCGTCCTGATCAGACCTAACACCGCTATCATAGTCGCACCTCTCCGTCGACCCGCGAGCATCGCCGTCACTGCCTTGCCCGCTGTAGCTTGCGAACAGAGGACATGTATCGCCCTCTTCATCTCCATCCATCATCTGTCGCAGCCTTACGCCACCGTACCGCAGATCGCCACCACCCCTCACTACAGCCACTGCCCGCGGCTTGAGAGAGAAAAGAGAGGGGCAACGACGCACCCCCCTTGACTACCCTTGTGCTTTTGGCTTGCATGAAAAGAAACAAAGTCCCCAAATGAGAAACCCTAGGGGTTAAGAAATTAATTGGGCATTACATATCTGACCCCATAGTTTCCAAATTTTTAAAAAGGCCCCTACCAGCCCAACAACACGTCCATAGCACGCGCATACTCGATAAATTGCATTTTTCCTCTATTTTATTTCTATTATTTGTTTAATGCAAAAACACTAACTATTTTCAATCCAGTCCCTATTATCCAGATCTTGATTTGCATTTTCTTTTCATTGAAATAAATGTCTTTATTGCTCTGAAAATTCTATAAAAATTTGTGAATTTTCCTGCTGTGTTCCTTTTCGTTGTATATAAATTTCATTGCATTTTATTATCTGCTATTATTAATAAGAAATAAAAAACATGTCATTTTTCCCTGTATGAAGTTCTAAAAATCATAAAAATTCGAATATTGATTAAAAAAAATCTAAAAAAAATAGAGTAGTTTACTTTTTGTGTCTTTTATTTTATGTGCAATTTCACGCATTAGTTATTTATAAAACCACAAAAATTGCAAAATACCAAAAATCTTATAAAAATCATTAAAATGTAGAAAAATCCAAAAATAGTGGTTTCAAATGCTGTGTGTAATAATATCATTTAGTTTATAGGAAAAATAATTTTCGTAATTTTTTATTTTATTTCATATTTTTAAATTACAAAAAAGTTCTACATGCTCAATGTTTCCATATTCACTTGTTTTTATACATTTTAAAATCCTAAAAAATCTAAAAAACGTGAAAAAAAATAAAAAAATAGTAAAAAATTCATAAAAACACAAAAGATTTTCTTTGGGTATTTTTAACATTATTGTTATAGTTGAAAAATCAAAAAAATATTTTGCATCTCTTTTGTCCATGAATTTGCTTTGAAAATCATATTTTGAAAATTAAAAAATTACAAAATTAAAATCAGCAAAAATTTTGAAAAATCAGAAAATAAAAAAAATCGAAATTTAAAAAAAATAAAAATTGAAAAGGTAAATTTTCACAAAAACCAAGTTAGTTTGCCTTTGAGATTCCCTTTTTCTTTTAATTGATTTCGATTATTTGAATAACCCTCGGGAATTGTAGCCTATCTAAGTTCGATCCTGTTAGCTATACATGTAAAGAAGTAGCGAAAATTTGTCTCGCTTCATTATTCTTGTAATTTTGTATCTGAGAAGAAAAAACTATTGTTTGAGCCGAGAATTTTGGGGATCGTAATGACAACTTTATATCATTAATAACCAGTCCTCGAGATTATCGCTTAACACCTCGACAATTAGTCCTTTGAGAGTCTTAAATGATGCTTGACACTTATCATCTACAATGAACTCGGTGTATTTGGTCCGCAAATCAGTAAGCGGTCGGGCAATACGATTGAAATCCTGAATGAATCCGTCGGTAGACATGGCCCAGAAAAGACTGCAACTGTCGCAAATTGGACAATGGATTGAGCTTCTTGATGATATCCACCTTGGCCGTATCAACTTCCATGCCCATGTTGGAAATGATATGGCCATGTACTGTCCCCTGAGTCATCATGAAATGACTCTTCTCCCAAGATAATACAAGATGGACCTCTATGTAGCACTGAAGTAAACGGTCTAGGCCGACAAGACAAGCATCAAACACATCGTCATAGATCGAAAAGTCATCCATGAAGACCTCCAAATAGTCTCCCACCATGTCCAAAAGATGGAAAGCATGCACCTTTGGAATTTAGCCGGGGCATTAAATAAACCAAAGGGCATCCGTATAAAGATATACGTCCCAAACAGACATGTGGATTTCATTTTATCCTGGTCTTCGTGCACTATGGCCACTTGGTTGTACCCAAGTACCCATCAGGGAAATACTAGTGACTCTTCCCATCCAGCCTCTTGATAACCTGATCAATAAATGGCAGTGGGAAATGATCCTTCTTGGTGGCCTGATTCAATCGTCTGTAGTCCATACAAAACCCTCAAGAAGTTGGTACCCGAGTAGCTATCTCCTCTCTAGACTCGCTCAAAAACTCTGGTGATACCCATCTTCTTGGATACCACATGTAATAGACTAACCCACTTGGAGTCGAAGATGGGGTTGATAAAATCGATGCTCCACCACTTTGATATCTCCTTCATGACCACATCTTGAAGATTCAGGTTCAATCATCGCTGGAACTCACGTGATGGCTTGGCATCCTCTTCGAGGTAAATGTGGTGAGAGCATAGGGCCAGACCTATCCCCTGGAGATCAGCTACACTCCATCCAATTGCCTCGCGATTTTTTTAAGAACCTCCATCAAACGAGATTCTTGCTCTCCAATCAAATCTGCTGAGATAATGATTGGGAACATATCTGGCTCACCTGCAATGAATCTGTACTTCATCGGCTGCGACAAGGTCTTCAATTTCTGGGCATGTGGGAGCTGGCAAATCTGGATTCTGAAATGTCTATGTAAAGGCTACCAGATCTACATGAGAGAACTCTCTGCTGCATCAGTGAATCCGATGAAGACGACCCTACTGGTGTATCTGAAATCTGTGCTGGCTCGCTCTCCACCCTAGCTGTCGTCTCTGAAAGAATCAGACAAGGTAAATAGTCATCAAAATCCTCCCAATCAATGTCTGAGTCTGAGGGATCTGAATCAGAAGGCACATGAGATGGAATCTGCCTCGCGATCCTGACCACGATCATCTACCTCAAATGTGTCTGGTGCTAGGAGTGTACTCTATGATCCAAAAAATAAAAAGCCAACCCTATCTGATCTGGGAGCGGTAGAGATCTTACATAATATCTTTCTAGAAATACCACTCCTTAAGGCCATGGAGTACATGCCTGCAATGAAAAGGAATGAAACAAATATGTATACAAAAAGCATCAAACAAAGCATAACATATGAAAGAAAGATAGAAACCATATCTTGACCATGGCCACAGTTCATGCCATCAGCAACCTCCCACCCAAAAAGAAAGATAAGGGAGCACCTCACATCTGTTGCCATATTTGTGATCAAGAATTTGATCACACTCTTCTTGATAGTGGTTCCTCCATTAATTTCATGCCATACTCTCTATCACTGAGTTTGGTTTAGGACCTCTTAAATCAACCAAGATGATCTTTTAGTTTGCTGATAGATCGATCAAGAGGTCGAGGGGCATTTTAGAGGACGTTATTGTAATGGTACTGGGAATGAGCCCAGTTGACCTGCACCATTACTCCATACAACAATCATACTAGGTAGACCATTCCTTCGAACGACCGAAGTAGTATTTGATTACGGTATTGGAGAGATCATCTTTCACTCTAGTGGTGACAAGGTGAAAACTGAGGCGATCCTCAATCCTAATCCATCTCCGCCACCAGCAAGAGGAGATGAGAGAGAGAGAGCCAGTTACACCAGATCATGAGGAATGTGATTTTCTCACCGAATTTAAAGAGACAAATCTATTTACTAATTTCTTGGACATCGAGGAGTTCCTTTATGAGAAGGACCTTCTAGAAAGCACAATCGATAAGAGCTCCCTTGTTGATTGTACTAAGTTGTCTAATGATGGGCAGTTTGAGCTAATTTCAAAGGATCATTTTGAGAGATTGGAGTTACATTCTTATATTCCTTTGATTCATCATTCTAAGAATATTGATGAGATACCTCCTATTGAGATTTTTGAGATTCTGATTGAGGATTATGAGCATCTGATGAACCATCCCTTTCTATGCAAAGATCATTCATTACAATTCTTTCTGATATTTTACTTGCCGAGCCAATAATAGACATGGTGGATACTTCACAAAGTACAGATCATATACCTTTTACCAGTGCAGTTACATAGGTTGTCACAGAGCCAATTCAGACCCCACCTAAGCTCAAGGTTTTACCATAAACTTTGAAGTATGCCTTCCTTGCGGGTCCCCTTCATATGATTCTGGCCATCCTCAGCTCGCAGTTGACCAAAGAACAAGAATCTCTGCGTGCTAGAGGTTCTTGAGAAGAACCACAAGGCCATTGGATGGAATATTTCGGATCTCCGTGGGATAGTCCAGCTTTGTGCTTGCATCATATCTACTTAGAGGATGTCTGTAAACCCTCCCATGTGTGTCTACACCGTCTCAATCTGAATCTAAGGGTGGTTGTCATGAAAGAGATCAAGAAATGGTGTGATGCTTGCTTTATTTATCCCATTTTGGATTCCAAGTGGGTCAGCCCTTTACATGTGGTCCTGAAGAAATCTAGGATTACTATTGTGAAGAATGACTGTGGGTGAGGAGATTCCGACCGTGTACCTACTTCATGGCGTTTCTGTGTAGATTACCTATGCTTGAATTTAGCGACTAAGAAGGATCACTTTCCACTGCCCTTTATTAATCAGATTATTGAGAGGTTGGAAGGGAAAGAATTCTTTTGTTTCTTACGTGGTCTACTCGAGGAATACCAGGTTCTATCACTCTAGAGGATAAGGAGAGAAACTACTTTTACTTATCCATTTGGCACCTACGCCTTTAGATGGATGCCCTTTGGATTGTGTAATGTTCCCACTACAATTCAAAGTTGAATGTTGGTCGTTTATTACAACATGGTGGTAGTTTTCTAGAGGTCTTCATGGATGATTTCTCAGTCTACGAGGACAATTTTGACACATGTTTTGCTCATTTAGATCGAGTCCTTTAATGTCTCTATGAGGTAAACCTAGTGCTCTCATGGGGAAAGAGTAACTTTATGGTGACTAATGGGATTATATTGGGCCACGTCATCTCCAAACATGGTATGGAGGTTGACTCGACTAAAATCAATGTCATATCTAAGCTAGAGCCACTGCAGAATTTGAAGCAACTGAGGTTATTTCTGGGACACGTTGGTTTTTATAGCCGATTTATTAAGGACTTTAGCAAGATCGTCGGGACCTTTGACTGAACTTTTATGTAAGGAGAGTAAGTTTGTTGTTGATGAGAAAGTCCTCCTTGCATTTCATCAGATGAAAGACATGGTTACTAGTGCTCCTGGTCCTACAGCCACCAGATCAATCTCTTCCCTTTGAGGTCATGACAGACGCATCAGATTTTGCATTTGGAGTTGTTTTAGGGCAAAGAAGGGACGTGGTACCATTTTCTATACACTATGCTAGCAAGACTATAGATGAGACACAACGTAATTACACAATCACATAGAAGGAGATGTTAGCAGTTGTGTTTGGATTAAAGAAGTTCATATCTTTACCTCCTTGGTTCGCATGATATTATGTACACAGATCACATTGTCATATTGTACTTACATGCAAAGAAGGATGTCAAACCATACCTTATTAGATGGATCCTTCTTCTCCAGGAATTTGAATTGGAGATTCGAGATAAATCTGGAGTAAAGAATGTTGTGGAAAATCACCCTTCCCGCATTACAGATGCAGAGACTTCTGACCAGAGTATGATCCCAATTTTAGAGGCCTTTCAGATGAAACATTTTGTCTATGGACTCGTGCCCATGGTATGTTGATATTGTGAACTATCGTGTCTCCAAGAAAGTTCCATACAATTGGTCGAAGCATACGTTAGACAGATTTATAAGTGAGATACATTTTTACCAGTGGAGGATCCATACCTGTTTCGTGAAGGTGCGGATTATTTTTAGAGAATGTGCATTCCTTAGGAGGAATCCACCAGCGTACTTGAGTACTGCCACAAATTAAAGTCTGGTGGGCATCATTCGGGGAAACACACAACATCAAAGATTTTACAGAGTGGCTATGTGATCAACATTATTTAATGATGCTACATATTATGTTCAAGGTTGTACTGACTATCGAAAGATGGGAGAAACCATTGGTTACAAAGATACCATGCCCCTGAGATATATACATATTTCAGGTGTTTTCGATGCTTGGGGCATAGAATTCATGGGCACATTTCCTGTCAGTCAGGGATATCAATACATCCTGCTTGTCCGTGTATTATGTCAGTCGTTGGGTGGAGGCTATCCCAACCCAAGCTGCCAGATAGTCATACGATGTGTTCCTTTTTCAAGGACCATATTATTGTGCAGTTCGGGATTCTCAAGATACTCATTTCAGATGGAAGAAGCCATATCATTAATAGATAAGTAAAGAAGTCTGTGAAGGAGCATGCCATTGAGCATAGAGTAGCGTCTCCTTACCACCTACAGACTAATGGCTTGGCTGAGATTTCAAATAGCGAGATAAAGACAATATTGTAAAAATTTGTACATCCATATAGGAAGAACTAGTCCCAGATGCTTGACTCAGACATGTCTTCATTAGGTATGTCTCCCTACATATTGATGTATGGAAAGCTTTACCACCTGCTAGTAGAATTAATTCACAAAGCATTATGGGCACTCTATGTATGCAATTTGGAGTATGAGAATGTATGAAAGAGCAAGAAGATAGATCTGAATAAATTGCTGGAATTCTGAAATTTTGCAAATGACAACTCACTTATGTATAAGGAGAAAGTCAAGCATTAGCATGATAGACACATTAGAAAGAAAACTTTCTCACATGATCAGAAGTATGGTTGTTTGATGGTAAGTTGAAGTTGTTTCCAGACAAATTAAAAAGCAAATGGTTAGGACCGTTCATTGTCAGAGTTGTGCGTGACAATGGTAGTATTGTCATATCTAGGTTGTCATCTGGTGCACAACCATTTCTTGTCAGCAGACAGTTGTTGAAGCCATATCTAGATCATGATACATTCCTGTTATATCTGTGGTATCAGACAATGATTTTTTGATATCTTCTGCATCCGATACATGAGCTAACTATCTTTTGTATATATCCATTCATTTTATTCTTGCTTCTTTTGCTTTTATCATTTACCTCTTTTCTGTATGTGTGATATACTAAGGATGTACTCTATCCTAAGTATAGGGGAGGTGAATGATTTGAGTTGTTCATATTCGTCATGTTTCATTACTCTTGTTGTTGCTTATACTTAGGGATCCCTTACCCTAAGTATATGGGGAATGATGTTGTTCATACCATCTTTTTCGTGTTTTTATTTTCTTTTATTTATTTTGATCTCTCGCTTGTCCTTCAACTCGTTGATAATCTTTTTCTATGCTTAGGGATCTTTTAATCCTAAGTGTAGGGGAGGACAAGTTGAGTCATTGAGTTTGTTCATTCTCTTCCTCGATATTCCCGTTTGTATAGTCTTCTATACTTAGGATTACTTGATCCTAAGTATAGTGGGGGTCGCCGACTTCTATTCCTTTCATCTATTCTGTGAGTCATTGTATATGATTCTTTTCACTTTTCTATACTTAGCATGAGTTGTGTCTTCCTTTATAGCTCTTTGATCACTATGAGGACATAGTTTGAGCTAAGTATATGGGGTGCCGTATATATTGTATATATACTTTATCCATAACTCGTACTCTTATTAATAATATGGCTATTATACTTATAAATTAGGGGATATATGTATATATATTCGTAAAGTCCACATATGTATAAAACCACTAATCATTTATCCTCATGTAAATAAAATTTCTTTATTGTATATAAAATTCTTTTATAAAACTTGTATATAAAACTTGTGTATAAAATCCTCTTATAGAATCTTGTACCTTCTGTATACTTCTATATATTCATTTTACCAAGCTTGAGTTTTCTTTGAAAAAATGCTTAAATCCAAAGAAATGCAAAAACCTTTTAAAACTTTTCAAAAAGATTTTCCTTGTATTTCTGTGTATACTTATGTTTGTATATATTTCTTGCATTTGCATGTGCATTTTTCAGAATTGTATTGACATTTAAACTAGTATGGAATAAAATTGAAGAATGGAGCTTAGTTATACCTTAATCCACTTAATTTCAGAGGAACCTTATAGGAGCTAGAGTTGAGAATTTCAGGTCCTAGCGACTTAATTCTTTGAGTCCACAAGACTATGTTCACATGTCATCTTGATTGGTCTAAGTAGAATATTTCATGACACACCATGATTTCTTCTAGACAGTGGCTTAACTTGGACACGTACTCTACATGTAGCTCTTCTTGGAAGAGTAGGCGAGGGAGCAAATCCTTTGACTTGGGGTAGCACACTGACGAATACCCATTCATCACTCTTTATTCTTTTATTTTAGCTACAAAACCCTTGCAAAACATCATGTATATATGTGTAAAAAGAATAATTTATCAAATTGCATGCATCTTGTAAATATGCATAATTAGCATGTTTTTGTGCATAAATAAAAGAATAAAGAAATAAAAGAAAAAGAGGGAGATATTTAGAATAAATATTGAGTGACCTAATCCCAAGGGAGGGCTCAGCCTGGGCCTCACCGCAAAGAAACCAAGTAGAGGAGATAGGGTCAACCATTTGTACATTTACCTTTGTATATAAATACAATTATTTTCATCTTAATAAAAATAAAAATGTGTTTTGATAATTTGTACATATTTGTATAAAAATAAAACTATGATAAAAATGAGAAAAACAAAATAAAAATAAAAATAAATAAAACATCCCTCATAAGTGTATAAAGACCATGTATATAGACTAACATATCTATTTATTTTCTCCTTGTAATTAATTAATAAAAATCTAATAAAAATATTTCTATATTCCTTATTTCATGGTGTAAATAAATAAAATAAAAATCAGAAAAATAAAAATAAAATAAAAAGAAAAAGAATAAAAATCAATTTCTATCTTGTATATTTACCATGTACATATGTATATAAAAGTATTTATTTAACTAATGTAAATAAATCATAAAAATAAAATAAAAATACCCTTTTATTCCAAATTTTATGTTATAAATAAATAAAATATAAAATTGGAATATTAAAAATAAAAATAAAAAATACATATATGTATATACATATATATAATAATAACATAATGTAAATACATAATATATATTTCCAAAAAAAATAAATAAAAATCACTAAAAACTAATTTGAAAATAAATAAACATTTTTCATGTTTTAACTGTTTTGAATTAAAATCATTATCTATTTTATTTTTAATTTCCAAAATAATTTCCAATGGAGGCCTCCCTTAGGTCCACGGGGGATGTTGACCCCCTGTCAACTCCCCCCCTGGACCTTCCCGCCCGCGGATCTCGCTCCATACCCGACTTCACCTAATTACCTAAGCCAGATCCGACTTCCGTTTACCCAAACCCCAGGTGCTAATTGACCCCTACTGATCCAAGATTTTGCCCGATCATTTACCTAGGGGTCCGTGCTTCACCAAGCCGGACCCGACCTCTTCTTCTCGGACCTGCAGCAGTATATAGCGTCTCCTTCGCCGCACATTCCCAGCTATCCTTGGCTGTGCCCCTTCGTTCCAGGACCTCCATTGTCTTCCCCAGAGTGACATCTGAGTGAGGAGAGTGTCGAAGAGAGGAGGAGGAGCCTCCGACCATCGATCCGGCGACCCTCGTCGTTGTGCACCGCCGCAAGGTGGCCTGAGCCTCGGACTTCGACGTTCCTTGAGGCCAAGACCCCCAACAGGTACCCCCTATACTTCCTAGTTTCGCCCAATTTCGATTTTCGCCCAAATCGCTACTCCGCCGTCGCCGATCGATTCCTATCGCTCTGATCACCCATTTCACCATCCGACCTGACCGTCACCTCCGTGAGACTCCTCTCCACCTTCTGCACCCACACACTCAACTTGGCTCGCCATGGAGCCAAGAATCGACCCTCCCTCACCGTCGCCTCACCGGAGGTCTTCGTCGCGACTCACCCGTGCATCCACTTCACCCCTAACCGGGTCGAGGCACTTTTCCCTCGACCCAACGTGCTTTTTGTGTGGGTTTTGAGGTCAAAGGGACCTCATCTGGAGGTCCAAAGCTCGAGCATAGGAGCTTCCTTCCTCCGCCGTAGCCGGGCCACTCCGTGGTCCCCAGCCTCATCGGAGGATTCCATCAGCTGCGGAGCACCTCGGCGAAGCGTTCCCATATCTTAGCAGCTCCAGAGTAGGACCTCGACGTGCGCATTGGGTCGGCAAAGTTTGCCGGCGTCGAGTTCTTGGAGGATCCTCCTCCGTCGTCCGATCATCCTCGACACTCTAGACTTGATTGCAGCCGTCTATTTGAGGAGCTTCAGCCACCGTCGATATCTGTTAGGGCTCGATCTGGACCGTTCGCTCCAATGAAGAGGTGCCTTGCATCCACAGCCGTCCGATCTTCCATGTGGCACCTCCTCGTCCGTCCAATAATAAAGGGGTAAATATCCCTTAGGCCCTGTTTGTTTTGTTTTGTTATTTAGTCCTGTAAATATTTTATTCAGTTGTTTTTATTTTGGAAAATTTGCACATCGGAACTTTATGTTTCAAATATTTGCATTTTAGTCCTTATATATGTGGGCCAGTGCATCGACACGTGAGGACTTGGTTTATTTGCATATTAAGTCCTGTCTTTTCTGGTTGTTCCTGTTTACATGTTTTAAAATAGGATTGACATTTAGGTCCCTCCGAGCCTGATTCACGTGCGTTACGCGTGATTTCTTGGACTTTTTGCATGAGGGCCCCTACACTTTCTTGCTTTGTTACTGTTTGGCCCTGAAAGTAGTTTTTCTTACATTTAAGTCCCTATGCACTATGAGCCTTTGTTTTTATTAAATAAAATAGCAAATTAAATCCAAATTGCATGAAATTTAGATACATGGCTCCTACCACTGTGCAAAAATTTCCATAAAAATTTGGCACATTTTTTAGGCTTTTTGATATTTTAAACAGTTTAAAAACAATAGTTTTTATGACTGTCAGAATTAGAAAATCAAATAAAACTATTAAAACCCTTTTAAAAATTCTAAAAAATTAGGATTTGTTAGTTTTAGTGTGTTTGAATTTCTACGCAATTTTCATAATTTTTGGAAATATACAAACCTTAAAAATTTAAAAACTCTAAAAATCTTATAAATATCTAAAAAAATTCTATAAAACTCAAAAAAAATACAAACTCTTTTTCTTAATTTTAGTTTTGTTTATAGTTTTCATAAAAAATTACCTCTAGACTGTTATAGATCCATTTTATATTTTAAATGGATTTTCAAGTCTGGCTGGACAGTAGCGTACTGTTTTGGTCTTTCTTGATTTTTAGAAAATTATAAAAATTGAAAAATTCTGAAAAATAACCAAAAACACTAAAAAACCTTAAAAATATAAAAATATTTTTTGTTTGAATTTTTTGGAGCATTTTTGAGTGATTAAATAATTTGTTATTGTTGCTTGATTTTGCATTTTCTTGTTTTTACTCATTACTAAAAATCCAAAAAAAATATAAAAAGAATTAAAATCTACCAAAAACATTTGTGTTTATTTTATTTTACTTTTTTACTACTTCGTAGGCCGCAAGGCCAATTCGTGCTCCCTGAGACCGACCCTGAGTGCTAGACCAGGTTAATCCTTTAGCCTGGACCGCTATCTTGATTTTATTGTTTTATCTCTTTGATTTTGGTGGTCTGATATCATTTTTCTTGATTGAGCCTCTCACCTTGAGATCCGGGTTCACAACGACCCTTGTCTTATAACCCTCACCCGGGTCTTTGGGAATTTTGGGCCCCATCAGAATGGCACCGTTGCCGGGGGAGCACAACTTAGTAGTCCTTTTCCCTTTTTCTTCGATTTTTGTTTTCTTTTATTTTTCACGGTTTTCCGTGGCTTTTTGTTTCTTCCGCGGCTTTTCGCGCCTTTTAGTTTTTCTTTTGTTTCATTTTTTTCATTTTGTTTTATTTTGTTTTTGTTTGTTTTGAGTGTTTATTTTTATTTTTGCATATAGCTTGTTTAATTTTGCTTATCTTTTGTTATATAATAATTTGGTCTGTGACACACTGCTTGTTTTCTTGCGAGAGCTCGAGGACCGAGGCAGCTTCTTCGGAAGCCGAAGCAACCACGAGAGTCGGAGGCAGTTTCCTTCTCTACGAAGCCACAGGAGAGCGCGAGGAGCCGAGCAGGAGTACGGGAGCCGCTGAATAGTCGTGGAGTTTAGTTAGATTAGTTTAGGTTTATTTTCAGCACATTTTTTAATTTGTAATAATATAAGACCAGACTCAGAGACTTGGTAGAATTTCGGGGTCTGTTTCGCCGAGCACCGGTGTGCTCGGGGGACCCCACTAGATTTTTTGCGGCTTTCTCACGGTTTTCTATCATTTATTACTGCCTATTCAGTTTCACGGTTTTGGCCTTAGCTTAGGATTTTCTCTGATTGTGCCATAATAATTAGGGTCCACAACACCTAATAATTTGCATGTAACTATTAGACCGTAATTGGACCAAAATAAAAATTAATAAAAAGCTACTTGGTCACTTGAGGGGTCCCACGCTGCTAGAGGTTGTACACAGTGCTGGCAGGACCCGTTGTGGCCGGCACCGATCGACATCCGAGACCGGACACCGGCCCCTCCTGTTGACCACCTAGTCATTGGTTCTTTCGTGTAGAATTGCTCTGCTTAAGGTTGATTCCCGTGCATCATATAGGTAGTTTTCATTCTGTCTTTTTATTTATGCGCGGATCACTTTGCATGTAGACTACTGGAGTCAGGTATGCATTTCTTACTCTACATGCATCATTGATTCCCACGCATCGGCTTTTTCATCTTCTCCCTCCATTTTGGACTAAAAATAATCAAGAGAACCGAAAAATTCGTTAGGTGTTGTTTGCTTTGAAAATATCTATAAAATCAAAAATCATAAATTGGGACTGCTAAATAAACTTTACCCTAGAAGTCACTTCACCTGAAAAGTTTGTCTTGGAGAGAGCAACCCACTCATTGTCTGGTTTGTATGTGCGAGAGAGTGACCCGCACACTAAGCTAGAGCCACATCTAAACCCCTTTCAGACTACTGCTTTTGGGCAAGTCATTCTCCAGTGAGGATCGCTCCGGTCTCCGGTAAACCATGCCGCGATATCCTTAACAGAGCGAGCCGATCGGGTAGCCGGTAAAATGGTCCGCGGCTTGTACTGGCTGGGAAAGATCTAGTTCGGGATCGGGACAGTCTCTTGGGGGAGTCGGATTCCCAACAGGTCACGTAACCGCTCTGCTATCCTAACATGATCACCTAATAAAATTGACAAGATAACTGATCGAACTCTTAAGGTCTTCAGCTCGTGTTGTGTAGGTGAACTCGGGGTTTTGTTTGCTCATCTTGTTTGTTTCCAGATCCCACCCGTCCGACTTTCCAGATCAAGATGATGGGCAGGAGGTCCCTTAGGCAGCCTCTGGCTGCACCGCTTTTCAGCACTCCAGCTCGTTCATCTAGGCTTGTTCGCGAGAGCCGAGACCCGCTCTCCGAACCCGAGTTCGATTCCACCCTGTTCCCCCCTGACCACCCTTCTTCTAGTTCTGAGTTACCAGTGCCAGATGCGAGACAACAGTCAGATTTATAGGCACCTGAGTTTGGGCCCGACGAGTCGGTAGAAGCAGCAGCCGCAGCAGCCGCAGCCGCCGCAACAGCAGCAGCACTAGATCAGTCAAGACCGATGCGGGAGTTGCACAACCCTGGATCGACACTGACGCACCGGTGGGTAGTATTACCAACGATCATGGGGGACTTCAAGTTCCCCCCGAACACCCTTTAGCTCCTACCCCGTTTCCATGGGCTCGCCACTGAGGAGCCCCATCTACATCTCCAGGAGTTTCTGATGATCTGCAGCACCGTCCACGATTGGCAGGTGGACGAGGACACCATCCAGATAATCACCTTCCCTTTCACTGGCAGATAGTGCAGCCACCTGGCTGAAGCATCTGGGGAAGTTTGTGTACACCTGCGAGCAACTCCGCACTGAGTACTTGAACAAGTACTATCCACTCGGGGCGGACGAACGCAGCTAGAGCCCTGATCAGCAACTTCTCCATGCTCCCCACGAGCAGTTTCATGAGGCATGGGAGAGGTTCAGAGAGCTGAATGACAGATGCCTGCACCATGATATTACGAAGCCGAACTTAGTTCAGAGCTTCTTA